>JAQQAE010016692.1:0-11686 GCA_029823295.1 Pseudamia nigra
TAGATCTTTGAGTCCATCTCATGAAAAATGGGATCAAAAACAAAAGCGTTGCGTTTATATTTTTGTTGAGTGTATATCAGCCTGTTGTAATAAATTTGATCCATATTGAACTATAACATAGGCCTATAGGCTAAAATGTGTATGTACAGTAATAATAACACTTTGTATTTTGATGTTCTCTAGCTTTAGAATTTCTTGTGTTAGTTTGCATACACCAAACTTATGGTCCAAAAAAATTTAATTATTCATAAACTCAGAACTCAGTCACTGGTTTGTATTATATCTACCTCTGTCAGCCTTAGCCACTAAACAGTAGGCTAAACAGTGAAGCTGCTAGCAGTATTAGCAAAGTAATATTAGGCAGCAATAATAGTGATAAAAGTGACATGAGTTGTTGATTTTGTAACATCTGCCAATAAATACCCACCCACCAAAGATACAATGAATTCAACTCCAAGTGGGTAATTTGAATAATCAGGAGTCACAAGAGCGCTCTCTGTATGTGCACCACATACACACAGACAGAGCGGCTCAGAGCAAAGCATTATTGCGGGGATGTTACGAGTGTGTACTACTGAAACAATGTACTTTTGAGGATACAGACTGTACATGACTGGGTTTTTATCAGTTTGACAAATATTAAACTTCATCAAAATGTTTCACTCAAAAAGATTTGGGGCTTTTGCCAACCCCTGGCTCTGCCAGCGAATAGAGTTGTCTGCAGCTGGGTTAGCTGTAACCTGCGATTCCGCAGTCTGCAGGTGCTCTCGGACATCTCTGAGGTTGTGGCTCACATGTTAGTAAAGCTCATCAGGTTGTTTTGGAGTGAAATCACCCTGAGACCTGCAGTGAAACGTGAAGACCAAAACTCTGAGACCCCAAACATGTCACATGCAGGTCTCTAGTCTTCACCAAAGCCAACAGCAGCAGCAGGTAGAAGCAGCATCATTATACCAGTCAGAAGAAATGGAGTCTTTTGTTGGAAAACATGCCTTCCATTACACACAGGGCTGTCAAAATCGATTAATGTAAAGTGCTGTATAATACAGCAATTCACTATTTTCCTGCCACTGCTCTTGGAAACTTTCACTAAAACAGGGAGAAGGGAAAGCACACCCTGGTCAACAGAGACAACAGAGCAAGGAAGGAGGAGGAAGGTCCAGAAAATTGAACATCATACACAAGGGGCTGAGAAAAGTGAAAAAAGACCACTTACATTCCTTCAACTGTGTCAAGTCTAAAAAATAAAACACACACAATCAAACAGACAAAGCATGCAATGATGAAGTCGTGCACTAAAGTCCTATGACATGTTCTGTGATTCAAATGACTGTTTTGCTGCAAACAAACAAAAGTTCTGGAAAATTAACCTGTGAGGCAATGTGAAATACTGTAGCAGTCCAGTATTTAGCTGTGTGTTAGCAGTGTGATACTTTTACTTGGCTGTAGAGCTAAGATTTTAGTGAGTTAGCGAATGCTTGTGCTGACATGACAGAAAAAGCAGCATGGTGCTTTGATTTAAAGTTTATGAAAATCACAATCAGCATATATTAAGCAAAGTGACACAGTGAGATCCAGTGGTTTTCAAATATCAAGACCAGCTTCAATGTGATATACCTGAAAACATCACAAGGTGAAAATAGATCCTCTAATGGTGTGCATTAGGAAACCTTTAGACCCGACATGTACTTGTTTTTAAATGTTTGTCTGCCTGCGTGATGGCTGTTTCAATACAACCATTCTACTCTAGTCTTTAATAGCAATTATGTAAAAATACCGGTCGTTTTTCTCATCAGTTTCTTGCACTGACAGAGCAAGAGGACAACTAAACTCACCATTATCATAACATGCTTTTAATGGGTATTATAGTTTCAAACATCCAAACCAGTAGGCAATGACCTGGCTATTCAGTGAGGCCAATGCAGAAGTAAGTTAAAGTTGTAATACTGCCGCTGGGACATTGCTCAGTGGACTTCAAGAAACCCCAACTCCCATAGACTTACATTGGACTTCTCTCTTAAAATGCTAAGTAAATATATTTTTTGTCATGCGTCATCATGGTCTCAAAAATTTTATTTGGGCCCTCTAAGAAGTGATTGGATGGTCCATTTTTAACCAATTAGACTAAACTTTTAACTAAGCAAATAACCCAGCAAATCACTGCTGCCCTGGGCTTTGATTGACATATCACTACGGTAACAAATTGCCAGCGGAGCCCAACCTTTGTATCTTCTTTTTACTCAATAGAGCATAGTTACCTGAGATACAGTTGACATGGGTAAGTGTTTACACTAACAACACTGTAATATGACTATTTGGCAATGCTGGGTATAGTTTTACAATGTCAGTAAGTTAGCGGCTAGTATTAGCTTTCCCAGGAGACCCCTGACATACTAGAAAATGGCATCAAAACTGATGCATCTTTGTCAAGCCGTGTAGAAGAAAAAAAAAACATTGATGCAACCTGTACATGTATCACGGAGGACATTCAAAACACTATGATTGGAGCAGAATGTCAATACTCACGATTGAAGGATTATTTCACCAGAATGTATCCTGTTTGCCAAACTAGAGGCCTTATGTGGCATCTCTGAAGGCACTACTGATGCTGATCTACGAATCAATAAAATGCCAGTCTCCTTCAGTGTCACTACATATCGGGTTTTCATCAGGCATCCTCAAGGACACAATATGCTCCACTAGCGGACTCTTTCTACTACTTTCAAATCTGCAAAATTGTATCACAGTGATAAACACATTAAATTACATCATGTTAATAGTGCATCCACTTAAATCCAGAATTCTATATGGTCTGAGTACAAGGTTCACAAAGCACTCAGCTGTAATTTCACATGTGTTTAAAAGCAAGTACATCTCAAGTCTTTAGTGCACACCATTATAGTTTGGGTGGTTTTTGAATATTGAGTGTGAAAAGAGGCTGTAATGATGACAATGTATCCTGTTAAATGCCTCCTAAAGGAAAAAGTTGCATATATTAAGCAGCATATACTACACTTTAAAGATGAAGTGAGTGTGTTTGGACTGCTGTGTGCAGGACTCACTTGGTGGACAGCTGGCCTTTAGCTCTGTTGTTGTCCACTCCGTTGTAAGTGACAGCTGCCAGTTTCCTGCTGCGATAGTTCTCATAATGAACGTTGTTAGTGACGTCCTTCAGATCCTGCATGTGAGTTCTGAGGGCACACAGAAAATATAAAGTTAATACAAGCAAATGTCATTTTAATTGTATTTTATTTGAGGCATTTAATGTCCTCAGATCTTACTCATCGTTACCTGATAAGCATGTCCCTGAGGATAGTGAAGTCGCAGTGGTCGCTGTTTTCAACTACAAAGGAAGAAAAAAATATTACCTCTTATATGAAAAAACTCATAATTTGTAACATCTTATGACTGTTCCATAAATAACGTAGGTTAAAAATGAATAACATGATTATGTTGAGAAGCTTTTTAAAGCTACAGCATTCCTTAAACACAGGACAAGTCCATTATATCACATTATGTATGATATCTGTGCCTTCATACCTTCTGCAACCCCCCAGGGGTATTGTCGCCCTCTGACTCTTTTGCCATTCACCTCGATGATGGTGTTACTTCCTACTACAGCCAGCGGCAATTTGTCCTGTTAAACAAACAACAAAAACTGATTAAAACCACTGCATACAGAAGGCAGTAGGTTTGTATTGTGACTTGGCAGGTACCTCACCTTGATCTTTTTCACTAGCCGGTTCTCCTCTTCATCATCTGATTCAGGGAACTCGTAGATTTTGATTTTGTGCTCTTGGATTTCCCGCATAATCTAGTACAGAGAGAGGATTTAGTCATTTTTCGCCTTCCAAGTATCTGACTACAACCCACAAATAAAAACCATGTCACAGTTTATATTATTTTCCATTAATCTGCCAGTTATTTCAAGAATAAATTGACAGATCATTTTAAAATGAATCTTAGTTCACCAGCAACTGAAAATTCATACACAATCTGGAACATTAAAATTTCCCCAAATTCCTTTTGACCAACTAAGTGCAGTTCTACATCTAAATTAAACATATTAAGTTGAGATACCGGTACACAAACCTTACTACAAACATCTGTATGATTTGAGTGGTTTTGGTGTATTATGTCACACCTCTCAGGCTAAAAACACCAACAAACCCTCGACTGTTTCATACAATGCTCTGACTCAACAGTTAAGATGAGCATTAAACAAGAGGACTTGGTTTCTCAATATATTTTTATTCTGTCATCTCAAAATGTTGACAATAACACTATAGGGGCATTCTCAGACCATGACAGTTCTGGTAGACAAGAACATCTCTCTTTAAATATATAATTTGTTTCAAATCAAATGGTTTATGTTCAAAAATGTTAGCAGACCACAAATCAGTCTCAATACAAATTTGCAACACCTGAAAATCTTGGTTGCTGTAATGCCCTTAGTGTTTATCTAGTCTGGCTTACTTTTGATGTTGTCACCTCCAAGTCTTCTCAATTCAATGACTCTGGACTGGTTTCAGTTTAATTAGGTTTGACTATAACACTAGCAGACTAACATTATTACATATCTCTGCAACACAGTGCATCGACAGAACATCCTCACTGAATACCAATTTTATTTGCAGCAGTACCTTCATACCAACAACGGCAGAGGGAAATAAAAACAGAGAATGTTGCATACTTTGGCTGTCAGTAGTATGCAGCTGTGGAAACCACTGACCTGCTTCTTGAACTGTTGGCATTCCTCTGGGGTGAGGGTGTCTGCTTTGGCAATCAGAGGGATGACATTGACTTTCTCATGCAACCGTTTCATGAACTCGATGTCAAGGGGCTTCAGTCTGCATGGAGAGAAAAATTCAGAAAGATAATAAGAACTATGTTTATCTGGAATCTGCATGAAATGTCAAATGACATTTGATACAAAGTGTTGGGGGTCAACACTGAGTTGCCAAAGGGTTTAGCTGCCCCCACTACATTCTCAGGTTGTTAATTGATTCATCTGAGCCTCAAGCACAACACTGATATGACATATATGACCATAGATTCCAGCTGTGCATAACTGCAGTCTTTACTACATTTTTGGAGTAAACAGGACTTATGTCAGTTATCAACTAGCATATTAAATTCAGCAACTACGTAATTAATCAAAGTGCTAAATTCTATTTTCAAGCTTTTAGGTCCATGCATAATTCCTCCCCCTTGGTTAGTTCCTACATCTATTGATAACATGAAGTAGAACCAAATATAGAGTTGTGTCTGTGAAGCTGGACTTTGACGTTTACAATGTCTAAGAAACTGACCCTGAAGTCATGGGAAAGCATTGCTGTTCTTGTCTGCATTTAAACTGGACTCAGTATCATCAAAAACACTCAAATATTAGGTTTAATTCTGTGTATTTGGTTAAACAGATGATCTTATCTTTACTTGCTTCCAGTCTGTTTCACAGGAAACATCCTGAAAATGTGCCCTGAGGCAGAAGATGCTGTTTTTAGAGCTATGAGTGGGATGCATGATTGACATGTAGCCAACAGCCTTGCAGTGCAGTGTTCAGAAATGTGCTGAACTAAAGCCTGTAGTGAAAATAGAGAGATTGCAATACAAGATACAAAGATAAAAATGATTTCACTGGTTCTCCCTCTTTATTTGTTTTTCTATGAACCTTACTTTCTTTTATAAGGTCTACAATTACAGCCCATATTTTTTTTAATCCAGATCTTTCTTCAATTTAGACACTGTACTTATATACTCAACATTTTTGATGGGAGCATTTATATCAAGGAAAAAAATATTAAGAGTTTTGAATTTGTTTTTAAATGCAACTCAGCATAGAACGACAGGATCCTTACATTATGTTTACAGTACATTTATGTGGAATGCTGTGTAATACTAGGACTTTGTGGTGTGGAGCGGATGCAGAGCTGGATGCAGATTATTACCATTGTGACATGTGATGCGCTCATCTCGTATCTCCTATTGCACAATCATTTACTAGCTTCAAAGGGTAAAAACAAGAGCACAACAGAGTCTGCCAAAATCAATGATAAAATGGCAAACTAACAAAGCTGTTTGTGTATTAGTCCATCCAGGAAGCAGTGATCACAACAATTAAATGGAAATTCATCCAGTCGCTGTCAGATATAAATACGTATTTTATAAAATCGCTATAGTTTTCCTGCAGTTTTGACCAATCATTGTATTTTCAATGTTTCACCAGTCACAGCCATTCTCTCTCTGTCATGGGTTCTGAATATAACAAATAGTTTATCACCCTTGACATCTTTTAATGTCATGCATTATGCTATTTGTATTACTTGTACCAAATATGAGACTGAGCTTCAGGCAAACTTACCGCTTTGTAAGGTAAGAGGTGCACTTCTTTAAAAGATTTAAAAGTGTTTCAAAGTCTACTTTTCATCATGATATGACTAACTACATTCATGGCAGGTAATCTGATGTTCCAGGAATATAATGCTCTGAAAGTACTTCTAAAACTCTGCCAAACAGTTGTGTCGTTGACGATTGTTTTCATTATAACAAGCAAAAACTCCTGTATGACAAGAGGAAATTAGAAATACTTGGATATCTGCTGGGACAAAATGGTAATCACTTGTCAAATGCTTGCAGATCTGAATATACACTTCTCTTGCAAAAGAGAAGAATAAGGACATTTGGCTTATTACTCAGTTTCTGTCTGTGCTTGGGGTCAGATTGGTGCTGAGGGCGGTCAGCTGGTGTTTGGAGGGGACACACTGTTTGTGTGTCTAAACATATGCTAGTCATCCTCAAGGCTAAAGCACTGTGTACAGAGAAGAGGCTTGTACACACAATGTCTCAGAAGCAGCACAGAGCCTTCTTCACTGTTTACAGTAAGTCACGTCATGAGCTTTATGCACAGAAGGTACATTTGCATACATGCAAATCAAGCCGCTCTGCAAAGTCAACACAAATACACACTGCTTCTTGAGTTTTGTTAAAGGTTGAGATTTGGCCTTACAAGAACTATGCTTTTATATAAAGTGTATACTTGTACAGAAAGGAGTTGTTATTCGAATATGAGCATCAGCCGTTTGTCAGGGCCGGAAATAACCTCTAACATGTCTTTTGTCAGTGTCTCTTCTCCCACACACTATGCCCTGTGAACTGTTCAATTCACAAGATATGCATGTTCCTTCAAAGAGAGAGAACAGCAGAGCTGATTGTGGGATAAAACACACAAATCTTAGCATTCTTTTGCAGTCATTTCTTTCTGAAACATTAGGCGATAAGTATCATCTGCTGGGAATCTTGCCAGCTCTTCATCTGTACTGCCTCCTCCCCTTTTCTTTTACACTCCTCCAGCTTTAACCCTTACTTTCCAAGACAAGCTTATGCACTCTCACATTACAGCAAAGGGTAGAAGGAGAAAGTACAGATGACAACTCCAGTATAGAGCACTCATATCTTCATCTACATTTTGAATTCATATCACTTGTACCACTTTTCTAACTCACATAGAGGGTGGAGTTAAGGGTCACAACTAGGGGAAAAGTACAGTCTGAACACTCATTGGCCTAAATACACCATTGCTCCGCAATCTTAATTCATTAATGAATTGTGTGGAATTAATGAGCAACTTAATAAAATAGACTACACACAACATGAGACACATCTTGAATCCAGTGCTTTAATCAATTCTCTGAGCTCTGTTTTTCTGACCTGTGAGACTGCATCCTGTCAAAGGCACCTGTTATTGCTTCATAATTTCAAAAACTAGTAAATCCTGGGTCATTAGTGGCTGTGTGATAAAGTTTTTGTAGTTAGTGAGTAGACGTAGGCAGAGGACACTCCGGTGCTCTCTGCACATTTGGTATTTATTGACGCATTACATCTGTGCCACAGTGTGACAGTCTAAGAAAAAAATCATAGTCTGTACAAAATTAATACCAATTGCGCCCAACACCACCACTTGTTCATGTCACCCGTTTCAAATCACATCTTTAGCCTTAAATTGTGCCAGATTTTTCTTGAATGTATTGCAGCCAGAATTTTAGGAATGGATACATACTTAATCAATGAAGCTGGCCAGACAAAACACAACCTACTGTTGTACTGTTTGCAATGACTTAAAAGTTAAATGACATTTTAATATCACTGCTGTTTTTTTCTAATTTGCATTTTGGGCTGGTATTCCTTGCCGTACTACACCAATTCACCAAAAAACCTGTTTCCTCCTACTACTGAAAAAGCCTCACAGGAAACAAAGGCCTGTTGCATGAAAAACTGCTTCATTGAAAGGTTGAAAGATTAAAGGTAACAGTTCAGGTTGTTATTTATTAGTAGGTTTAGCAAAACATTAATCATCTAATCAAAGAAATCATAAGTTAAATGAATTAAGAAAAGAACCCCTTCTCAGTTACAGATAGGCTTCTTTGACCTTTGGGACACCTCATTGATCACCCCCATTTCCCTCCTTTATGCTATTTTGGTCATTTCCTCTTTCCCTTTCCTATCTGTTCTATCCGCCTGTCCCATTCTGTCAGTTCTACCTTTTGTACGTTTTTATGGTACAGTACTTTATTAATCCCTTGTGGGAAATTCAATTCAGCAGCTATAGCAATGGTGCCCATACACAAACACCCTAATACATGGTTTTTAAGTCCAGGGGAAACCGAAATACCCAGAGAAAACCTGCACAGGCACAGGGAAGACAAACTCCGCACAGAAAGGCTCTGTGTTGACCCTGGGATTCTGTAAGGTGCACATGCTAACCACTACACCACTATGATGCCTGTACAAACAAACAGTACCCAAGGCGTGTGGTTTACTATGACCTGGATGACTGAGAATCTTCACAGACAAACAAACAGTACAATATGAAGAGAATGATCCCCACTGGGACGGCCAAACACATGGCAAATACAGCGCTTCTGCTAAGTGTAGAAGGGATCACCTAATGTGTCCACTGTATGTATTCGTCAATCAGACTCACCCGTGTCCTGAGGGAGCAATGAAGTACAGGCAACAGTGGATCCGGCTGTCAGGCATCTGTCTTCTGTTCACCCGGGATTCTGAGTTCAGGTAGTCTTCAAACTTGCTGTCTATGTGGTCGATGATAGGCTGCCAGCTGTGACAAATGCGTAACAACTTCAGTCAGGACACAAATCCATCAGGTAGAGTCAAATAAATAGTGAACAAAGAAATGTGATATGGTTTACTATCTTGCTGTGATCTTTACCAGTTGCTGTTGTCGACAGCGTCACCAAACCCCGGGGTGTCAACTATTGTAAGCAGCAGCTGGACTCCACCTTCTTTTATTAAAACTTTTGACTGCTCCACCTGACGGAATGGATGGTTAGAGGGTAAATACTTGCATAATGATCCAGGGACCAGATGAACCACTTGGTGAGGGATGGAGCAGCATTTTGATACCTTGTTGCACATATTGACCCAATGTTGCACATACAGATGATGAAGGAAATGCATAAGTTCAAGCAAATTAAAGTCAGGTTCATATCCAAATGTGCCTCGATTTTTAGTCACATTTGTAAAAAATCTGCCTAAAAGAGTACATATTGGCCTGTTTGAATACACTATTCAAAAGATTCAGATAAGGATGTCCAACTTATGCATTTCTAATGTGTTGCTTACTTTGTTGTTTGTTTTGCTCATTTCTGTTGACTATCTTGTTTATTTTAGTGATTTTGTTATTTTTGTTGCTTAGTCTGTTTATTTTGTTGCTTACTTGTTAATTTTGACTGAATCAGATGTTCATTGGAACCTAAATGAACCATAATAAATAAACTGTTCACTTTGTTGCTTATTTTACTAATTATTCCCATGACACTGTCACTGAGTAAAAACATAATGTTGAGAACACAACCCACAAAAAACAAGTAAAAGACGAAACAGACAGATCAAACATTTCGCACAGAAAACATCTGCCAGAAGTAGCATGCAGTGACACGCTGTCCCATGCTGTGCTATTAGTTAACTATGCTGGGAAACCAGAAAGCACACAAGCATCTGGAGATTGCAATGTTGTCAGTCAGCTCGCAGACAGATAAAGTGCAGCACTTGAGGCACTTAAGATTCAGGAGTGTGTTGTGTAATTAGGGAAGTAAAGATAATGACGCTTACAGCAGGAGCTGACAGTGAGTCAGAAGTGTTTAAAGCTCAGTAATAACCAGCATTCTTACCCCACATATTCAATATTGAAGTCAAATCCCATCAAAGTGGTAACAAGTGTCTTTCACTAAAGAAATTATCTGAGATTTATTTTTCAAATGACTATTCTTTTTTCCTAATACCTACACTTTTTTATTCCTTAAACATTCAGCCTGGACTCATGTCTGTATTTTTAGTTGATAAAGGACTGGTAAATGTGGTACAGTGGGAAGACAGCTATTGGCATTTAACCTCTAGCGTGTGGGTTTATTTTTGACAAAACTACACAATATTCCATTGTTCCCTTTCAGAATAATATAGAGATATGATCTGAGATAAACCTTATCATCTGTATCTATTCCTTTGCGAGAGGAATAGATACAGATGTCTAACTGAGCTAACATGAGATGGTGTTAGAGAAAATGTTTTGTTGATCCAATTACAGACGTGGATAAAATTGTTGGTACCCCTCTGTAAATGACAGAAAAACCCACTATGGTCACATAAATAACTTGAATCTGACAAAAGTAATAAAAAACAAAAATTTTATGAAAATTAACGAATGAAAGGGGTGAGGGGGGTTGAACTCTCTTCCACTCTGGAGTTGCCCACGGAGAGAGGTGGTGAGCAGGTGTGGGCATACTTATTGCTCCCCGGCTCGCTGCCTGTGCGTTGGGGTTCACCCCGATGGACGAAAGGGTAGCCTTCCTTTGCCTTTGGGTGGGGGGACGGGTCCTGACTGTTGTTTGTGCCTATGCGCCAAACAGCAGTTCAGAGTACCCACCCTTTTTGGAGTCCTTAGAGGGGGTGCTGAAGAGCGCTCCTGATGGGGACTCCATTGTTATGCTGGGGGACTTCAATGCTCACGTGGGTAATGACAGTGAGACCTGGAGGGGTGTGATTGGGAGGAACGGCCCCCATGATCTGAACCTGAGCGGTGTTTTGTTATTGGACTTTTGTGCTCATCATGGACTGTCCATAACGAACACCATGTTCAGGCATAAGGGTATGTGCACTTGGTACCAGGACACCCTAGGCTGCAGTTCGATGATCGACTTTGTGGTCGTATCATCTGACTTGTGGCCGTATGTCCTGGACACTCGGATGAAGAGAGGGGCGGAGCTGTCAACTGATCACCACCTGGTAGTGAGTTGGCTCCGATGGTGGGGGAGGATGCCGGTCAGACCTGACAGGCTCAAATGTATTGTGAGGGTCTGCTGGGAACGTCTGGCAGAGTCTCCTGTCAGAAAGAGCTTCGACTCCCACCTCCGGCAGAGCTTCGACCGTGTCACGGGGGAGGCGGGGGACATTGGTCCGAGTGGGCCTCGTTCCGTGCCTCCATTGTTGAGGCAGCTGTTCGGAGCTGTGCCCGTAAGGCGGTTGGTGCCTGTTGTGGTGGAAACCCCGCAGCCGTTGGTGGACACCGGTGGTGAGGGATGCCGTCAAGCTCAAGGAGGAGTCTTATTGGGCCTTTTTGGCCTGTGGGACTCCAGAGGCAGCTGATGGGTACCGACAGGCCAAGTGGAACGTG
>JAQQAE010016693.1:0-11685 GCA_029823295.1 Pseudamia nigra
CAGTTTAATACAATGTAAATACATACTGTAAATAAAAAATTATCTCTACCCATATTCCTTTAAATTTTACATAACAATGCTTCAGGTCATTTCATTTATTTATTTATTGTGCATGATATGGGTTTTACATCATATTATTGCACAGTGAAATATATGAGACAAAAGACCACAATTGAGACCATTTCACAGCAATGACAACCGCAAAAATGAGTAACTTCTGTCCATTTTCCTATAATAGATTCAGCTTCCAGTCTATATTCTCCCATATGGAGACATGTGAGTGCCTCATTTAAGACAGAGAATTTCAAATGAATCTCATACATCACACACAGTCCACATGCAACAATGAGCAGATCCATTACTCTGTCAGCAGGAGCAAAACTAGCCAGGTTCACACACACACACTCACATCCTTTTCCACTGTGTGAAAATCACCTTATTATCACCCACACACAAGAAATCATACTGCCTTCCAGATGTTTGATATGAATCAAGCAACCTACCACAAATTATGTCCTGACATTAAACAAATTAGCATTTCTTCTCTCAGGTGCTCTAAATCATCAACATTTATGAAGAGGAGGTGCTTCCTGAGAGATCAAATTCACCTGGTGTAATGACAGACGTCCGCTTGACGCTGCTCAATCAGTGGGTGAAAACAAAAGGAACAGCATGACATCCGTCACAACGTCAGCGCCGGTCCTGAGCTGGAACCTTGGATCAGATTTCTCTGACTTAAAAGAACATCGCAAGTGCCTCAAATGTGTAGTTTTTATATGGTTTGTACAGTTCGAAAAGGTCAGTTTGTTTGGTTTTCCTCTGCATGGAGGTGTAGATTTCAGTGGGGATGGGGAGATTTGTCCTATTCAATACCAGTGACGTGCCCCCACCCCCACCCAATAAAACAGTTTCAATTCAATGTTTTGGCTTGTAGTATATATATGTATAAGTTTACTTAGTTATGTGTACTTGAGTAGTTTGTTGAAAGAATATGTAGTTCTAAGTAGTTTGCATAGTACTTTTTACTCTCACTCAGTTACAAAAAAAAAATCACCAGAGTAGGCAACAAAATGAGCAAAAATGGTGAAGTAAAAAAAAGTGAACAATATAAGCAAACAAAGACAAAAAATGCTCAAACAACCCCCAAAACAAAAAAACTTGAGTTAATCCATCAAGTAAATTAAAAATGAACAAATAAACAAACAAGAATGAATGACATATATGAGGCTGAAATAAATTCCTCATCATGTGGTTTTTCACTACTTGAGCTACTGTATGACACACTTATTTTTAGGATTACTTCTACATCTACTTGAGTTATTAGAATAATAAGGGAACAATACTTTTACTTCAGTACCATGTCGGTTTACTCTACACACCACCGGTCTGATTATAACATACTGGAATTCACTTGTTTATTTTGTGAGTTATTTTGTGAATTTCTTAATTATTTTCTTCATATTAGGGATTCTTCTGTTGGCATCTTCATTGCTTTGTTTTTTTATGATTCAGTTGTGATTTTTATATTTTATTGAGCTTATTTTACTTTTGTTGTGATTTTATTGTCCTTGGTCATGATGCACTTTTTGTTTTGACAGGTGCTTTATAAATTAACATGTACTTATTTTTGTTTATTTTGCAGATACACTGTTCATCTTTTTAAGTGTTTGTTCAGTAATTTTAACCCTTTATTGTCATTTTGGGAATACATGGTATTCACCCACATGTTTCAAATGATAAAAACACAGAACACAGAACAGAAGTGCAATTTTTAAAAAATTTGATTGAAATACTGAAATCCTTGCA
Source organism: Pseudamia nigra (assembly GCA_029823295.1). NCBI lineage: Eukaryota > Metazoa > Chordata > Actinopteri > Kurtiformes > Apogonidae > Pseudamia > Pseudamia nigra. The sequence continues at coordinate 1,807 of JAQQAE010016693.1, forward strand.
AAATCTTGTCCAACTATCATTAACACAGGCAAAATTATTGGATAGCAGTTTTTTTCATAAATGTACTTCTGAGAGTAGTTGTCTTGCAGAATACTTTTTACTCTTACTCAGTTACATTTGTGATGAAAAAAATGCGCTTTTACTCACTTGGATTTTGCTCAGTGAGTAGGCATAAAATATTTTAAACAGCACAAATTAATCAATAGATAAAACCCTAAACTAAACATACGAACAAATTATCAAAATGAATGAACTTAGCAGCAAAATAAGCAGAAAATGTACAAAAATAAACGCAAAAGCAACAAAATTGATTGATTGATTGATTTTTATTTATTTGAACATTCTGAAAAAAGAAGAGAATTCAAAACAAAACAAAAAGACGAGCCAAAAAAAATGTTCAAAAGGAGTGGGGAAAAGCCAACGCTTATATAGTCCCATCCCCTTTCCATACCCAACAAATTACAGTATTACTCTTAATCATTATTATCCCACAACCACATTCACCATAATACACCCATAGTCAAATTATACAACAAAATGACACAACAATGACAGTCAATATTGATAACAATACCAACATCCAACAACTACAACAACAATAAACATTCACTTCAGGCATATTCAACACAAACACAGACAACACCATCACCGTCACAATCACCATAACACAACAACAACCTTCCCTCACTGAAGACACAATGTAACATCACTGCCCTTCATTCTCATACTGCTCAAAAATCATTTCTTTATATGTTGATTTAAATATGTGGGTGTTTGGACTTATTATTGGACTTAAAATCAACACAAAATGAACCAAATTTGCAAAAATGAATACAATTATCAATAAAATTAACAATTAACTAACAAATAACAAGCAAATTGTAAAATTGACATAATTACAAATGAACAAAATAAAACAATATAATCAGAAAACTAAAAAGTCAGGAAAAGAAGGAACAGTATAAGCAAAAATAATGAAAATGAGTTTCCAAAAGTGAACAAAAAAACTAAAGAATAAACAAAGATAATAGTGAAAAATGTACAATTCAGTCCACAACACCGGTTAAAAAATCATCAAAAATAATAATCAAAAACAAAAATGACCAAAACACCTGCATGATGGCCATATAGGAGGCTGTAATAAATTCCACATTATGATGTTAGTCACTACTTGAGTTTTTTTTTTTTATCATGTACTGTTTTACTCTCACTCAAGTACTATTTATGAGTACTTTTACTTAAACTTTTACTTGAGTACTGTTTCTGTTTATTCGAACATCACTGGTGATAACGCCTTTATTGTATTTTGTATCACTTGTCATAATATTGTACAGTATTGACTCTATATTTACTATGTTTTATTGTGACATCTGGTAGAGTCCGTTTTGATACAGCAGTTAATCCAAGACAATTTTCTTCTCAGAGAATGTAAAGTAACCTTAGCTTCCTCATACTCACTAATTTAATGCTAAATTCAGGAAATGTGGTTAATATCAAAGTCAGACTGGATAGAAAATAAAGTGAGATGATTGTAAACATGCAGTTCCAGCCAGATCATTTTCAGGTAAAACCAAGTGCATCCAAGAAAAAAGGAATAATTCCACCTGTTGCTTGCACACCAAAAATTGCACTGAAAAGAACTGATACTGATGATGACCAAAAAAGGACAGGAAAATTACATTTCCTATTACATGGGAATTTGCATGTCATGTGTCGGAATCAGTGCCCACGAGTCAAACAGAGAGACCAGGGGACTAGTAGTGGCAAATTGACCTTCACCGAGCCCCCTATGTCGCATCGGATATTAAATGGCAAAGGTCTGAGGTGTCTGGTATCAGTCAGTAGGTGCCCGGACTTAGCCTGACACAGATTAGGTGCCATGTCTTAGTCACTGCCCTAATCCTCCAAGCTTCAAGTCTCCTCTCTAGCAGAAATGACTACTTTTCACCTGTGAGTCTTCATGCCTCTTGACAATTTTCCTCTCTGAAAACACGTATCAGATGAAAATACACACAGGTGTGATTATGAGCAATTGTCTGTCTGTTTGTGTTAGCGCAGTGATGGAACAATTCAACATGTTTCTCCCGCTTGTGAGCAACATATACTGGGAAAAGCTCCAGACCTTTTTCACCCTGAATAGAAGTAATCAGATAGAACAGTCGATGAGGCCGGTTTCAAGTGAAATGGATGTTTGTGCAACCTGGAGCTTTAGATGTGGAGTCAAGGGGACATGAGAAGGGCAAAGGTGTAGTTTTTAACTCTGAGAGATACACGTCTGACATCTGCACACAAACACATACTGCAGTGACTGAACTTGAATTGAAGATAATAAAAAATTTATGTTAGTGTGTTCGATTGTGAAACTGCGTATCTATGTATCTAAACTATTAAAAGGCAACTCTCTCAGGCTTATTTACATACCATGCAATGCTGTGTTATCGCTTTAAAAAAACAAGCAACATTTTATACATCTTTTGTTGCAGATCGGCAAAAGCCTTTAACCTTTAAAAGGAGTTTCAGTTACCTTTTTGTATTAATAAGCAGTTTTGCTTACGCAGCGACAACTCAAGATACGAGATGAGATATGATGAGCCCTTCTGAATTTCCTGCTTCTCTGATATCGGTGTTTTCCTTTCTAAGAAAAATATGAACCAATCGGAGATACATGCTGCAGGCACATTTGTCACACCTTAGTCAAAATGCACTCAGTGGCCACTTTATTAAGCCCACCTCTTCAATACGTAAATAGCTAATCAATGCATTTAGGCATGTAGACATGGTGAAGTTTAAACCAAGCATCAGAATGGGAGGAAAGGTGATTTAACGGACTTTTAGCGGGCATGGTTGTTGGTGCTGAACTGGCTCATCTGGGTATTTCAGAAACAGTTGCTCTACTGGGATTTTCACACCCAGTCTTCTCTACAGTCTGAAAAAGGGAAACTATCCAGAGAGTGGCAGTAGTCTGGGCAAAAATGCCTGGTTGATGCCAGAGATCAAAGGCGAATGATCAGACTGGCTTGAGATGACAGAAAGGGAACAGTATCTCAAATAACTACTTGTTACAACCAAGGTATGCAGATCACCACCTCTGAACGAACAACAAGGACAACCTTGAAGCAGCAGAAAACCACGTTAGGTGCCACTCCTGTCAGTTAAGAACAGGAAATTGAGGCTACAACCGGACAGTAGAATTTAGAAAAAATGCATGGTCTGATTAGTCTGGATTTCAGGTGGTAGGGTCAGAATTTGTTGTAAACAACACGTACAGATCCATCCTGCCTTGAATCGACTGCTCAGGCTGCGGGTAGTATTGTAATAGTGTGGGGGATGTTTTCATGGCACACTTAGGGCCCCTTAGTACCAACTGAGCATCATTTAAAGATCCAGTCAATGATGTTGGCACCCTAGCTAGTAGCCCATGGTTTGTCGTGGTTTGAGGGAGATTGTTAGACACTATCAGACAGGTGACCTACCAGTCAATACAACTTACAACTTCACAGATCCACAGACTCATGCACTGACACAGAGCTGAAAACATCCCTAGTGGTAGCTAATACAGAGCTTGCAACTGTAGCTTTTCTAACCACAGGATGAATAAGGAGAGAGACTACATTTCAGATTCCTTTAGCGTTTGGTTTAGGTAAGAAAAGAACAGACATAGTGGCTTGACAGGTTGTAAGCTGTGTTGACTGACAGGTCAACTGTTTAATCATTTAAAACAGTCCACTGCAAACAGTCGGCTACCAGCTAGTTTGCAACATTGTGGACTGGACCTTTAAATGCCACAGCCGACCTGAGTATTGTGGCTGACCCTGTCCATCTCTTTATGACCACAGTGTACCCATCTTCTGATAGCTACTTCAAGCAGGATAATGTACCATGTCACAAAACTCAAATAATCTGAAACTATTTTTTGAACAATGAGTTCACTGTACTCCAATATCCTTCACGGTCACCAGATAACAATAGAGAAGTGAGGATGGTCTGTTGACTGAGTCATGTACAACAGAACACTGAGATTTCTTCAAACAGTGTAGTGTTTTTATTATTATAGAAACCAACCAGGACAGATGCTGTCTATAAAGACCCGCACTTACAGAAGAAATTAAAAAATAACCAAAACCTGTACATTAAAGAGTATGTCGAACTGTTAAATCTACAAGGAAAAAGTTTTGTTTAGAAAGAGAAATCAGCTTGAGAAGGATTGAGAAATGTGGACACCATTACATTGTAATGGCCTACATGTTGACCTTTACATGTTGCGTCTCATGCCGTGGTTCAAGCCTCCCTCCTCCTCCTCCTCCTCACTTCTCTTTTTGCCTGTCTATCCCACCCCTGTTACATTTCACCGCTTGGACTCCCACTGAATGGAAAACAGCTGGGTCAGGGACTGCCCTGAGCACATTATGCCCAATTCTTCAATGAATTCCCATCTACCTCTCCCCTCTCCTCCTCTGTCCAGTGCGCTCCCTTGCTCCCTGTCCTCATTAAGGTGGGGCTGCACAGCTGAAACAAAAGAAAAACAGCTTGTATGAGAACATGTTTCTCACCCACATATGGTACTCTCCTTCTCCTCCTTTCTGTGAATTTGTTTCCCAACCCTACTCCCTGGTGATACTCTGGTGTTATGGCTGGTTCTGCTTTTGACAAGTTTAAAAATGTGGAGATCTAATGCAGCTGAGCTCTACAACCTGGTATGCATACAGTTAAGTAATGTGTCAGAGTTATTCTTTACCTCTGATACTCAACCTAAATCAGCTGCTGTATAGACCAAGGTTGGTTGGCTTGGGTGAAAACAGGCATTTATCAAAGCAGCATGTAGACTGTTTAAGAGCCAAGCTATGAAGACATGATTAATAATACAACAGAGCCAGGAAATCAGCAATAATATTAATGGCATACACGGATAAGAGTGAAACAGCTATGCATGTTGGTACAGGCAGTTGCAGACACTGACAGTCAAAAATTAAGAGACTGTATTTCTACACTGACAAAAAAAAGCAAATTATTAATTACATCAACTCTCTAGTCACCTGGGTTGATGCACATAAAGAAAAAGGTGGACCTTGTGTCACAGCCTACTAAATACAACCCTAATTCCAAAAAAGTTGGAATGTAAATAAAATGTAAATAAAACGTGGATGTAAACAGAATGCAATGATTTGCAAATTTCATAAACCCATATTTTATTCCTAATAGAACATAAAATACATTACAGATGTAGAAACTGAGACATTTTTACTGTTTCATGGAAAATACTAACTCATTTTTTATCTGACAACTGCAACACATATCAAAAGAGTTGGAACAGGGGCAACAAAAGGCTGGAAAAATAATTGGCACAAATCAGAAACAAGTGGAGGAACATTTTAAAAAATTGTTTGTTCATTCTGCATTTAATGGTAGACACAGTGAAAAGAGGTAGGAGGGTTGGGAGAGGAATATGAGGAGTGACATGCAACAAAGGGCCACAGGTTAGAGCCGAACCTGGGCCTGGGCTGTGTGGGTGTGCCCTGCAGGTGAGCCACCAAGGTACCACCTAAAGCTGGAGGAGTGTTAAACAAGTGACTACTGGACATAAAAGGAGCAAGGTAGAGCCACTCAGATGTAAAGATGGATAGAGGTTCACCAATTTGCAACAAACTATGTCTAAAAATTGTGGAACAATTTCAGAAAAATGTTCCTCAACATTAAACTGCAAAGATTTTGAAGATCCCACCATCTACAATGTATAATATCATCAAAAGATTCAGAGAATCAAGAGGAAGGTCAAGAGCCAAGACTGGATGCTCGTGATGTTCCAGCCCTCAGGTAGCACTGCATTAAATCAGACATAATTCTCTACTGGAAATCACTGCATGGGCTCAGGAACACTTCCAGAAATCAATCTGTCTGTTACTTTGCTGTGTAATCCACAAATACAAGTTAAAGAGGTATCATGCAAAGAAGAGCCCATATATGAACACAATTTAGAAACACTGGGCCAAAAGAACATTTAAAATGGACTGAGGCTCTCATGTGACCACAGAATATTGTTCCATTTTGCCTCAGCCCATTTTAAATTAGCTTTTGGCTCATTTTATTTTCATTTTATTCACATCCCAACTTTTTGAAATTGGAGTTGTAAATTGTGATTGTCTTAGTTCACTTAATTTTCTGACACAGTTTCCAAAATGTCCTTGTACCAATGAACTGAGCTGTAAACACACCATTGCTATATAAGTAAGTATACTATGACCATGGGCCATTATGTTAACTATTACATCATGAACAAATACATGGCTTTATAAATGGTGTTTCAGAGTCTACAACATTTCTCTGTGTACATTTGAGACATGAAATAAGGATTTCTTTAAACCTGCTGACTCAAGATGATATTAAGAAATTGTGGGAAGTTCAACATGTCACTGTGCTGTAGCTGCCACTTTTGGCCACACTGGCCACTGTTAAAAAGTTAAAACGTCTGACCTCGAGGTGAGGTAAAGTTGGAGCCTATTTTCACTGATGGACAAAATTTCAGCAGGACAACTAAAATTATTATGCTATTAGGCTGTTTAATTTTATTTTATTTGACAATAACAATGTATGGATGTATTGTGAGCTGTAAGGTTTAACCATCCAGACTGAATATATGATTATAAAATGATGGCACTTGGTGGTGTGGCTGTGTCATAAAGATGAAATCAAATTTCAACAACACTAAAGACAGTGTGACACAAAATTCAGGTTCCAAAGAAGTACAAGGAGGAAGTGTTGCTTCAGCTGTTCTCAGGCCCCAGCTGACAAATTGGGTGTATATTGTGGGCAATGTATGTGTTTGTGTGTCTATGCCAGTGCAATTTCCTGCCTGAAGATTGACTAACATGTGGGCACCTGCCCTGCAAATCCACCCATCCTGTTTCTCTCTCCTCACATAATACACTTACGGTACTTTTTCTACTGCTGCACTTACTGAATTAACCTTGCAAATAGTATCTATATAACATTAAATATACATACAGTGCTTAACAAATTTATTAGCCCACCACCCAATATAAGGTTAATGCCACATCTGCCCCAAATGAACAGTATTAACAATTATCAAAATAATTTATGTTTCTGAAATGGTTAATCCACCAGTATGCACAAAATATAATTATTGGTTGAGTTCAGTGTTTTATAAATGCTGGATTAATTTCTGACTTCTCAGAGAGGTCCAGTGCCTTGGCTTTTGTTTGGGCATAAAAATGTGAATTCAGTTTGAAATACCTCACTCCTGTTCAAAATGGTAAAATGCTGACAACTCACTGAAAAGGAAAGAGAATGGTCTTTGAAACCAACAGAACAGGTTGTGTAATACATTTTTTCAGCACTTTATATATATAGCAAGGTTAGATAGCAAAACTTTGTTCATCAGCTTCACAAAACACCTCGCAACTGTGAGCTAAACTTTCCACAGATGTGGTGTTTCATATCTGCCCACAGTGATATACCAGACACTGGTATAAGAAGTTCATGAATTAGTCATTTACTGATGCTGGAAGCAGCAGAGAGAAGCACACACACTAAACCAAACAGGGACTGTACATCATAAATTTTGCAGAGCACAGAAAAGTGCAGTGGCCAGACAAGCCTGGACAAAGCTGCCTGGCCTTGGGGGAAAGGGGCTGACGGCCAGCCTGGCTCTGTGACACACACCCCCACACACCCACCCCCACACACACATACACACAAATACAGGCAGCCCAAACAGAGAGGTAATAGTGAGATCTTTATCTATCAAGGGAAATGTAAAGAAGGCCTTTACACTGCAGACCTTTAGGGGGAAAAGTTTGACAAACTAATGAGCTGGCATGCAAACAATTGCAGTTCAGAAGGTGATCTAGTGAAAGTCTGTATCACTTCGAAACACATACACACTTGCAGAAGTGCTTTGTGTTAGGCCTATGAATGATGCGTGACCTTTAATTTAATGGGAGTGACTTCATTTGAAGGCGTTGGCAGTGTGGTGTACTTCATGAAAGACAAAATGTGTGAAGGTGAGACTGCCGGATCTGTTGTTCAAACTTTGACACTTGTGAGTTTAGTGTTGCTCTCTCAGGCAAACACTGAGCATGGGCACATCTGTGTGTGTTGATGTGTGTGTATTTCCTTGTATCACTAAGTACAGAAAGCCACTGAGCTGTGAAGAACATGGTGTCCATTACCTTCTCAGCGTAGTGTTACCTACTTAAAAGCCATCCATTACTTAGCATTATGTTCAGTTTGACAAGGGTAATAAATGTTAAAGTGCTTCACCGCTTTCACTTTTGTGTGTGTGGATAGGTGCAAAAACAACAACCCTAGAGATGAGAACTCCAGGAGAGCTATTCTATGATATTGCGTATCTCAATCTCTTCGATACGCACCTACACATTCACATGAGTGAACTGCTCACTTGTACCATTTCAGGTGTTAAGTAAAATAAACAGAGGGCAGCACTGGGTCAGGCAGTGGAGGGAGTCAGTGATTTGATTGCTGACTCCCTGTGCCAACATGTTAAAGTGTCCTTGAACAAGAAATCAAGCTAGAAATTGCTTCCCATTTGGAAAAAACAGAAAACCACACAGGAAAACTGTATGCCTAAAGAATACAATGTAAATGATAGAAATGTACTAAAAGTAGATGTAATTTCAAGTCACTTTAACTGCATTACAGAAATTAAATTTAAAAAGCACTTGTATTATTTAAAGCACTTGAGTGAATTGTAGTGCATGCACATGTGGCACTGAGAGGCCTGTTTGGGGAATTCAGAAGACAACATGTGTGTGTCATCCAGCTGTAGATTAGAACCCCATTAGTCTCAGTGGCTGGTCTGCTGTTTAGATTGAGTGTAAACACAAAGAGAGGGGTGATCCGATGTCTTCAGTCTCCATCGTCGACCTCCTGATAAGACTTGCAAATACACACACGCAGGATGATATACAGCATGTCTGGACAACCAGGCTTCAATTTGCCACGTGTATATGTGGACTGAGTTCTGGTGTCTCCTGTGAGAACCCTGTGCTGATTGCTCTCAGGCACTCTACTGGCATCATTCTCACTTCCTGTGCCAGCTGCAGCTTGTCTGCCCTCTTCTATCGTTCTCCCTGTTGTCAGGGTCATCTTTCATTCCCACGATCACATGAAAAAGTAATGCTCAGCTGAGTCATGAGCACGATGCCCCTTTCAGCTATAAATATTCTCAGTGGTATTACAGTAAGTGAAGGAAAAGAGCTCAGCATGTAAAACAAAATGGGTTGATGCATGGTATACTAGTGGTGGAATGTAACTGGAGTAAAATCTTATTTTTTACTTAGCTTAGGAATTCAACTTGTAACATTCATGTAAAAATTGTGGTGGGATATGTGTTGTACTGGGTTGATTGATGTTGCTTTGATGATAACAGGCTTTATTTCTAAGTTGATGATAGCTACAGCTGTACACTGTTGTAGGTGAGGAGGAGCAGAATGAAGGCACTGAATTTTTTATGGAAGAAAATGAGAGGAATCATCAGGTTATAGGCTTTTATCGTGAATATAGGCAACTGAGGTAACTAGTATAGAAGTGGATGCAGCAGACATCCACGAATGAGCAGCCAGTTACACAAACATGCTCCTCAAACTTCATACGTATAAGCACATATCTTACTGTCACTATATTAAACATTAGTATTACTGCATTGAAGGTATGCTGAACATTTCACTATGCAAGTATTAACATTTAATACAACATCCATATTAATACTTACACTCCATTCCATCTCAGAGGCAAATGCAATGCTATCCCCAGGTGTCATCAGTTTCTAAGTACACTCAACAAAAATATAAACGCAACACTTTTGTTTTTGATCCCATTTTTCATGAGATGGACTCAAAGATC
>JAQQAE010016695.1:0-11684 GCA_029823295.1 Pseudamia nigra
TATTAAAGGATCCAAATAAAACGTTTGAGACCATGATGAACCATGAAAAAAAATTTATTGGCTTAGTATTTTCAGATTGAATCACATGTATCTATGGGAAAAAAAGCTTCTTGGAGCCGGACGATCGGTTCCCCAGTGGCCAAAGGGTGGAATTACAACTTAAAGCTACTTCTACATTGACCTCAATGAACAGCCCCGGACGTTGACCCTTGGGACAGACTGATGGACCTGACAGATCCACCATGTTGGCCGAACCTCGCCATCCAATGGTGTCTGGAGGAGGCAGTCCCAGGTGCGAGTGCATGCGCTGTCATCCCAGTTGATGGAATCCTTGGCCTGCTTCTCGATTTCTGTAACCTCTTTTCTCCAGCATTTGTATCTGTTTGTTTCCGGTGCAGTGATCCTTGTGTTGTCCCAGTCCATGATGTCGTCGCTTCGTTTGCAGTGGCCTGATGCTGCTGATTTTAGGTTTTTTGTTCTGCCTTTTCCTTTACTGCTCTTGTGAGTCATCGTGCTGTTTCCTTCTCAGCAGTCAATTTGCGTACAAATGGTTTCATAGAAATGATGGAAGCGGGCCAAGGACCCCATTGAGCGGGATGCCCTCCTCAAGACACCATTGGAAGGCGGCCCGGGATGATCAGCTGATAAGTGACATGTCACAGAGGTCAGATGACGCTTCTGAGGAAGACTGCAGGGGTCAGTCATAACATGTCTTACTTATGCTTTGTTCAAAAGAAAATAGTACGAACTAAATACTCTGCAGACATAATAGGTGCTAGAGCTTCCAAAGTCACTGGAAGCTGGCAACAAATTTAGAACTCAAAATTTGATAAGGATCACATGGTATGAGCTGTTAATATGCCTTAATGCCAATGCACCTGCCCACTGACACTGAGGAGGCGTAATTAACAACAAATTCACTGGAAACATCTAACATCCATTGATTCCTCACAAAAATGTAACCAGCTGACAATGTGCTGTCACAACAGCACCAATCAGCTGGTGCTCCCTCATCTCATGGCATGTGGTGCATGTGCAAAAAAAAAAATCCATTTTAAACAATATATGCATCTGTTTTTCTGGTTCAACTAAATTTGCTGGCATTTCTTGCCAAAAATGCCGGTGATGCTTATCAACTTCTGAGTCGTATAAATAGAGGACTGGAGCTGCAGAATGACACCCATAAGAATGGAAAACAGTTTAATGGTGTTTTGTAAGGTTATACATTGGCACCTCGCCGTTTGGCGTCCCGGCAACCACAAAAAACATCGCGTTACAAAAGAGACAAATCTGGAAGTGAACTATTGCCCACCCAGAAGTGATGTAAACAGTCAACACAATAACATGTAGTAACTCCTGGGGGTTGTAATATGGCTGAATGCTAACCGCTAGTAGCTCGATGTCCCTGCTACAGAGCTGCTCCTTAACATTGCTGTGGCCTGGGTGACATCATTTGTTGTTTACAAACACTGCTAGCCCACCAACCTTTCCTCTGACCGCTCTCTGACACTGTCCGGTCCCCACGGGTGAGGGTGAATCCGTCCAAGAATCCATCCTGGTGTTGTGTTGTTAGCTAATAACACAATGCTGCTACCAGCTCTGTGTTGATAGCTAAGAACACAGAGCTATCAACAAGCTCTGTGTTGATAGCAAATAACAGTAGCCATAAGCACACTGAGCAACGTCTTTGTTGTTAGCTCCCTCTCAGTTAACCCTCTCAGTTTGCAAAACAGCAGCCACGGTCAGCCACTGACCAATTCAGCTTAGCCACTAAGCCACCTACACTGCGCTAACTAGCTGTTAGCCCCGCCACGCCAACTCGAAACAAATCACAGATTATTTTCCCACATTGAAAGACGCAAAACACTTGCTAGCACTATATTTCATGTCCTGATCAAATGTCCCAGAAGTTAGTGTCATTCACTCTCGGTTCTAAAACCCCAGACGAGTCCTCAATTGTTGTGAGTTTACCCTCTTCGTTAGCTTACGATTGGTATGATTCCATTCCCGGACACCGAGGTGGGGACCCAGTGAGCTGAGACACGCTGTGTAAAATATACCTCATATGGGAGTTTTCGAGGGTCTCGGAACAGATTAATATTATATCTACGTATATTCATATGGTGAAAAACCCATCCCGCTGTAAGGAATTTTCGCTGTACGAACGTCACACCAGAACGGATTAATTTCGTACAGCGAGGTACCACTGTACATGCAAATGGTCACACTGCTGTGATGAGATGAGATTCGACGCCCCCCTACGCCGGACAGGTGACCAGGACGGAACCCATCACTGGTTTTTGTTGGTACTGTTGCACCAACACGTCCATGTCGATACCATCAGCATGGTTCTGTCATTGTTTTCTTCCTTCCTGCCTGTTTGATTGATTTTGTGCTTTTTCAAGACTTGATATTTGGTCCATGTAAAGCAGTGTTTGTCACATGTAAATATTGTCATGTATTTCTCACTCAAATCATAAACAAACTCCACCTTTTTCTTGGCACTTCTCCTTAAATGCACATCCTATTTCTTCTCCCACTGCTTCTGCCTCTGTCCTTTAGTATTAAGAAAGTCCACACACACACACACACACCCCCACACACCCACACACACACCCCCACACACACACACACACACACACCAACACAAGCACACAAACCTCCAACACTATATTTTTTCTGATGCCTTACAGTGTCTTGAACATGAAATAAAATGTTACCATTGCATAAGTTGGGATGAACTTGCTCTTTGGGCCCAATATTAAGAGATCCCTTCAAAACATGAGTGACATCAATTCTTGTTTCTGTTTACTTTCATGCTTCATATTTTGATCGTTTATGGAGTCATTTTTGTAGGTATTTGCACAAATAAGGTGCCAAATGAAGGCTGAGCTCATACTGCTTCCAATGAACCCAACTTTAGGTGTTTCAGAAATATTTTAAAGTTGTTATTGGACTGTGTTTGACCATACCTTTTAAAATATCAGGCACGGAAAAAGAGACGATTAAATTGATACATTTACCATAGTTGTTCTATTGCTACTCTTTTCTTTTGTCTCTCCTCTGTCCACTAACCCCAGCCGGTCGAGGCAGATGGCCGCCTACCCTGAGCCGCTGGTTCTGCTGGAGGTTTTTCTCTTCTGTTAAAAGAAGTTTTCATCCCCCCTGTCGCCTTTGTCTTGCTCTCGGTGGTTCTGTTGTGTTTACTCTCTGTATAGTCATGAGGCTTTGGCCTCAAATTGTGAAGCGCCTAGAGATAATCGGCGATTATGATTAACGCTATAAAAATAAAGATTGAATTGAATACTGTACAGTCGTAGTAGCATGAATAGGACTATTGACTATGTTCCCATCCTTCCTCTGCACAAGAGGAAGGATGAGAATTAATTGTCTAAAGCACATTAATTAGGCAAGAAATGGCACAAATTAAGTCAACTGTGATTTAAAAACCCTTCCAGGTCACTATCAATCCATATTATGACAAGAAACAGTCAAGGAAAGAGAAAAAACAGTCCATCGTTACTTTAAGAAATGAAGCCCAGTCAATCGAAATCATCCCAAGAACTTTTAAGGCTGTCTAAGTGCAGGCCACAGCCGTCAAATGCCATGATGGACCGTCTCTCCTGAGGATTGTCAACGGAAAGTAAGAGATGCGTTCATTCGAATGACCAGCCTCAGAAACTGGGCACAGTCCTCATTAGAACCGCCTTCATCAGTGTTTGATGGTTTCGGCGGCTGCACTTGGCGACACATTCAAAGTTCTTGAGATTTTTCAGACTGACCTTCATTTCTTTAAGTATTGATAGTCTGTGCTGTCTTTTTACTCGAGTGCTTGTCACAATGTGGATTTGTACAGTAGTTGTAGAAGTATTCTACTGACAACTGGTGGGCTAATAAGATATTGTACAAATAAAGTCTTTAATTTAAAAACTGTTCTGAGTGACAACCTGAAGCTGATGAAAGAATGCAAAGCTGTCATCAAAATTAAATGTGGCTAAAATATGAAACATGTTGTTTAGCATTGTTTTGTGTTTACTACATTACCTCTATGTTTTGAGAGTCTGACATCACTACATGAAGGACGAACAACCTCTGAGCTGCACGTCCACCAAGTGTTATTTTAAAGCCACAGTGTTGACATGTTCCACCAGAACAACTTCTGTCTGGACACTATTTTACAAAGGCCCCGTTTCCTGGTAGTAGCATTACCCAACACAAACCCAGTGACCTTTCACCTCATTCCGGAGCAACAATGGATGATGCCAGCGCTGACCAAGTTCTAACCAAGTGGAGACTGGTCTGGCTGAACGACACCATACATGGGTGAATTTCAGGAGTGATGCTGAATCAGGACTCCTCCGTATTTACCATTATCACCTCCGGTTAAAATGCTGCACTTTCCTCCTCATCCTCCTCTTCGACTTGTTGACAACAGACATAAATTTGCAGGAAACCCCATTGATGTTCTTCATCCCGCAGACTCCTCCCTCGTGTTTCTCCCATGTTACCTCGCCCCCCCCTCCCCCGGCTCTCGTTACCTAAAGTAGCTGCCCTTGTTGTCTCTTGCTTGCTTTCAGTTTGTGTGAACTGCCCCTTTAATCAACAGTGGACTCCATCAGGCCTCCATTTTGGCAGCCCAGTAATGAAGCTGCTGGTCGTGATAAAATGGAGGAAAGTTCAGCTTCCTCTGCTGAGCTGCCGGGGCCTGACCGGGGAGACACATTTTCCACCGCTGACCGCTCATGACTCCGGCCTCAACGAGCTGGCGAGGGTGTGTGTGTGTGTGTGTGTGTGTGTGTGTGTGTTCCTTTTGAATTCCAGTGTGTCCACATATAATTAAATCTTTGCTGACATGAACTGAGTGTGTGTTCCTGTTTCACATTGAGAGCAGTAGTCAGGGGTTCGGCGTCCGCCTCTACACACACACACACACACACACACATCAGCATAACATCAGAACCTGCCGGGCGCTTCCTCACACACATGGAAAAAGGTGTGCACACATCCTGACTCTGTCGTCTCTCTCCATCCTACCTCAGCAGCGCCTTACACACCCTCCTGTGGGTGTGTCAGCATGCACGGCTCTGATTGGCTGGCATCACATGACTGGATGCGTTCTATTGGCTGAGGCTTCATTGCAGCTCTATCAGAGGGAGTGCAGGATGTATGTGTGTGTGTTGGAACTCATTACTGTTGAATCCCCCCCGCTTCTCTTTCCTCCTTTTACTCCACAGCTCCTCCAGGCAGCCGTGTGTTGTGTTTCTATGTGTGTGTGTGTGTGTGTGTGTGTGTAGGTCGCATTCACCAGTTTCCCAGGAGACAGGTATCTGAGTGAGGGGGCGTTCAGAAGCACACTGAGCACAAACAGTTTCAAAGGCTTGTTATTCAGACTGGAGTCTATGCACAGACTTTCAGAACCCTGTATGTTTGTCCTTCAACTCAGTTTTGTCAAAAAGGGAAAAAAAAAATTTCTGTATCTCTTTCGATGCCAACTCCACTTTCCTCTCCCCTCCTTCCTTTTATCCTTTATGTCTTACTTTCTTTCTCACCAATTTTTCTTCCGCACTTGCGCCTCCTTCTTCCTTGTCGGTTGCAGAGTGCAGTCAGGAGGTCTCTACCGCCAAAACTGGACATCTAATCCACGACTGAGTCTACCCTGTGACTCCAGATTTCAATTATTTAATCTTATTAATATGCACGGCCAGTCAAATGTTTGGACACACCTTCTCCTTCAATGATTTTTCTTTATCTTACTTCCAATATTATACAAGAACATGTTTTAAAGCAGCCACATTTAGCTTTGATGACATTTTCACATTCTCACTTCAGACTCATGAGGTGATTTAAGACATTTATCAGACCACAAACTATTTTCAATGAGTTTTGGTCCGGAGAAGACAGCGGCCGTTCACATACGTATGACTTCTTCTTTGCAGGATGTGGCTTCGACTTGTTCACAGACGGTGATTTCTGGACGTGTTCCTGAGCCCGTGCAGTGATTTCCAGTAAAGAATCATGTCTGTTTTTGATGCAGTGCCACCTGAGGGCCTGAAGACTCTGAGTATCCAGCTTTGACCTTCACCCTTCCACCTGATTCTCTGACTCTTTTAAAGATATTTTACTGTAGATGGTGGATCTTCAAAGTCTTCACACCTGCACATTGTAGATTCATTTCCTGTTTGTTCATGTTGCTGTAAATTATTTTGATGCCTGAAACAGATCTCTGTTGTAAATGAGACATTGGGTCTCAATGGGATCATCTGTATAAATAAAGGTTAAAGAAGTAAAAACTATTTAGACACTGTCACAGATTGGTGAACCTGTGCCCATCTTTACACCCGAGCGGCTCTGCTTCTCTAAAAAGCTCCTTTTATCCCCAGTCATGTTACTGACCTGTTACCACTTAACCTCATTAGCTGTCAAATGCACCTTCAGTTGTTTTTGATTTGTGCCATTTACGTTTCCAGCCTTTCGTTGCACCCGTTCCAACTTTTTTGAGATGTGTTGCTGCCATCAAAATTCAAAAGGAGCTAAGCTTTTCCATTAAATAGTAAAATGTCTCAGCTTCAATATCTGATATGTTGTTAACCTTCCATTAAGAATAAAACGTGGGTTTATGAGATTTGCAAATCATTGCATTGCGTTTTATATTTGATGGCAGCAACGTGTCTCCAAACAGTTGAGATGTGTTGCTACGTATATTGTGACACTTTACATCTGAATCGCTTACGCATGCGTCTATGTGTCTCTTGTCCTGTGTTTGAACCATACATGACAAAGGACACAGAGATACAGTCCATGTGAAGTATCAGTTTTGTGCAAACAGTGGAACATCCCATTCGTGCAGACTTATTCAAAACGCTGCTCCTCTATGTTCGCTAATGTCTCCAGGCTGCTTTTTGTCGTCTTTCTTCTCCAATCACCGGATTTTCTTTAGAATACTTGTATTTAATTTGCATCTGAAAGCCTGCATGCGCCCAATTAAACGAACAAAACAAAAAAAAAAAACTAAATGTCATGCTTTTCCATAAGAAGGTGATCAGAGACTCACGTTTGAGAAGGTCCCAACACAGAACTTGTCATGAATTCCAACTTCTGTGTGTTTTGTATGATACATATACGTGTGTGTGTGTGTGTGTGTGTGGATGTGTTTTCTCAGGCTTTTGATCTCCTTCTCTTTGGCCCCTCACTGCGCCTCTTTGCCTCTTGTGATAAATTTAAATGTGAAATGACAACTGAGCCTCACAAATATTAGTTCAGAGTGTGATCCCACATGCCAGAGTTTGTGTGTGTGTGTGTGTGATGTACTGCATATCAATTAGCTATCTATTATTCATGCTGACAACGTAATGAATGAAACATCACAGTCTTTGTATTTCAGGCATGTTTACTTCTCCCTCTCTCACAGCTGCCGTCGTGGATATTTAGACAGGAGTGACAGTGTGAACCAAATCCCATTGTAGCTGTGAAGATGAGGAGATGCCCGCTGAATACCTGACAGCTGAATCCTCCTAATGAAGGAGCGAGTGGGGGGATTTTCCACTCGTGAAGGGGGAACATTTTCCACTCGGGTTTCAGAAAGTGAACGACCAGCTGCCAGAGCCTCGATAACAGCAGAAAAGCTGTTTTTAACATGTAAAGCTGCTTCTCTAGATGGAGTTTTGTGCAGGAGCAGTATTTCCTGGGTTTTGACTCTCAGGCTCATGAGGCCCGTGACGCTAACCATGGTGATTGGTCGCCTTAAGTCACGTGACAGGGCACGAACTACCTACATGCATAAGAAATAAGCCTGTCAGGACTCAAGAATGTATTCATTTTTTATTTTCTGGATTTTTTTTATACCTGCTTAAATATTTTTGCTGGCATTTTATTCATTTTGCCACCTCCTATGCTCATTTTTTTCTAATTTTGTTGTTCTTTCACTTTCTCTAACTTTCTTTCATTTTGTTCATTTTTTTCTTTATTTCATTGATTAATTCATTTTGTTTTTTGATTAGTTTTTCACTTTGTTGATTATTTTGGTTCTATTGTAGATTATTTTGCATATTTTTCTTCTTTTTTTCCTACTTTTCAATTTTATTGTTTTGCTCAACATTTGTTTCATTGACATTTTGTTTATTTATGAGCTTATTTTGCTCCATTTGTTCAGTTCTGATTTATTTTGTTTGTTTTTTTAATTTCATGATTAGTTTTTCCTTTCATGTTCTATTTGGTTTATTTTGCTGCTTATTTTGTTCATTTGTACTCATTTTATTGATTATTCTTATTATTTAATAGCCTGTTTGGCTCATTGTCTGTTTCCTTCCTCTACATTTGAATATTTTCTTGCTGTTTTTTAGTTATTCTGTCTCTTATTTTGTTCATTTCTTTTTCTATTTTTGCACATTTTCAGACTTCTTTTCTTGCTTATTTTGTTCATTTTTCTTCTGGTATTTGATCATATTATTCTTATTACATAACATTATTGTGGGACTTTTTGCTTATTTTTTAGATTTTTTGTTTTGTTGGTGTTTTGTTTATTTTGTTACTTGGTTTTGCTCCATTTCTATTCAGTTTGCCTGTTGGTTTTTAATGTTTGTCCATTTTATTTTTTGTGCCATGATTTTCTTTATTACTTGGGTTATTTTTTCATTTTGTTGATTATTTTGTTTGTTTGGACATTGTTATTTTTTCTGTTGACCACTTTGGTTTCCTCTGTTGCTTATTTTGTTCATTTTCTTGGTTATTTTGTTCTTTTTTTCTTTTCTCTTCATAAACTTATGCAAAAAGGCACAAATGGATGCATTTACAGTTCACCAGAAACAAAATGCAAAATTTCTAGTTATTCAGGGAGTTTATATCATCCTCTATCCATCCTACTTAAGAGACGTATGTATTTGTTCCATTGAGTTCCTGGGGTTTGCACTTTCCCCTCATCATCATCATCATCATCATCATCATATCATCGTCTCCCCTCATCCCTTCTCCTCCTTCTTTATCTCATCTCTAGTTCTTCATTTTCATTTGATGTATGAATGAAGGCTGGACTGAGATGTTTAATGCAGCTGTTTTGTTTTCATAAAGCTTTTTTTCTACATGCATCATCGAGACAGAGCGAGGAAGAGGAACGACGATTTTACTGAAATGAAAATGCGACAGGTAGCGCTTTCAGATCACTTATTCTGGTGGGAAATCATAACACAAAATGACACGCTGATGCTACTTCTTTGATATTGTTTTGAGTTTTTTTTACTAAAACAGTGATTCCCAATTTTTTTCTGTGGAACATAAATATGGACGCTCCCAGGAAAAATCCACTATAAGCCGCATTTTTAAAACTTCAATGAATCCTCCTTATCATAGCGTTTTATGTACTTTAGTTCTTTATTATTCCCAATTCACTATTTTGCTTATAATGTTTAATGTACCAAACAATAAGGTGTATAAGAATGAATGAAGAATCGTTTTGCATTGATGTCATGATCACCAGCTGACAAAAAACACTCACAATGAACACATTAGAGAAAAAACTGGAACAAAGTAGTCACACAAATAACAAAATGATACACAACACGAGCAGAAATGACCAAAATAATCAAGAATGAGTGAGTAAAAGTGAACCAAATAATGACGAAAGTGTATCAAATTAAACTGATTAATTGATTAAACTGATTAAATGAACAAAATAATCATGATAATTTGTAAAAAAAAAAAAAAAAAAACAATAATGAACAAAATAATTAAGAAAATATGCAAAAAAAAAATCAAAGTGAAAAAAATAAACCAACTAAACAAGAAAATGCCCAAAAGGAACCAAATAACCAGAAAAGTTGGGGAAAAACAAGCAAAAGTGTCAAGAAAATGAGTGAAACTGACTAAAATAATGAAGAAACACAACTAAAATGAGGAAAAATCATCAAGAAAATGATCAAATAAACAAAATGAACAAAAAATTATTTTAAAAATAAAGAAAAAAATGAACTAAATAATTAATAAATGTGTGACAATCAACAGAATACTCAAGGAAATCAACAAAAATGGTGGAAATAATTAAGAAAGGGGATGAAATAAACTAATCAAGAAAAGGAGGAAAGACAAACAAAATAGTAAAATTAAAATGATTGAGAAAATAACCAAATAAATATAATGTGCAAAAGTAATCAACAAACTGAGGCAATATACACCAAATAACAAAGACAAAGTGAAGAAAATGGGCAAAAGAAATGAACAGAATAAACACATGAATGAAACAAAACAGGCAACAAAACGAATTTAAAATGAGTAAAATTAACAATCAACTGACATAACAGCTACATTTTATACTGTATGTTAAATTCATTCACATATCATAACATTTCAATGTATTCTACACTTAAATATAAGATAATAACCTGTACAAGAATGAAGACCCACCTTTGTTCATGTTGATGTACTGTTGTGAACGACAGCGTACACTGAATCAGAATAAACACAGTCTCCTAAAAATTAACATCATGAACAAAATAATCAAGAAAATGAAATTAACGAACAATGAACAAAACTGACATCACTTATGTGAAGCAGGAGACAAAAAAGCTACTTCCTCGCTGAAACCTGCACCTGTGCCTGTGAGGCCGGGACCCTGACCACGGGGGACGTCAACTCCTGCTTGATCCGACTTTATGCCCAACCTGATGATGCTGAGATGACAGGATGTGAAGCATCACCTGCTGTGTTTCTGCAGACACTCGGCTCATTACTGTCCTGCAGAGCCCACTCCTCTTATCTGAGGTCTGCAGGACGACCCCGACATGTTTAGTGCAGCTGTGAGGGTCCGTGGGCCTGGTTGGTGCAGGAGCGGATGCAGCAAAATGCCCCATGTAAGGGTTAAGATATGGAGCCTTTATGTTTACCAGCTGGTGGCTTTAATATCATATCACACTTACAGACAAGTGTCCACATTTGAATGAGTGAGGGAATGGATGCAAATAAAACACAAGCATTCAGACTTCAGCAGTGTCACTATCACAAAAATAATTCATAACAATGAACGAAATATCACGATAATTTGTAAAAATGAACGAAATAATCAAGACAGTTCACAAAAATGAACAAAATATCAAGATAATTCACAAAAATTGACAAAATAATCAAGATAATTTGTAAAAAAATAAAATTGGCAAAAACAAAATTGAAGAAAATAATCAAGATAATTTGCAAAGATGAATAAAATAATCACGATAATTCACAAAAATGAACAAAATATTAAGATAATTCACAAAAATGGACAAAATAATCAAGATAATTCACAAAAATGAATGAAATAACCAAGATAATTGGTAAAAATGAATGAAATAATGAAGATAATTCACAAAAATGAACAAAATAATTGTTAAAAAATAAATGAAATAATAAACATAATTGATTAATTAATAATGGTAGTTATTATTGATAATAATTTTGTGATTATTTTTTACATTTATGCTCATTTTAATCATTTTGTCCATTTTATCATTCTCTATGTCGTTTTTGTTCACTTTTACTCCTTTTTTGACTATTTTGTTTGTTTTTCATAAGATTCCTGGGTACTTTGTTCATTATGTTCTTTTTGTCTTAATTCTTTCTCTATTTTTTAATTATTTTGTTCATTTTGTTTCATTTCTTAATTTTTTTTTTATTTTTACAATAATTTTTATTATTTTGTTCATATTTAATTAAATTTCTCT
>JAQQAE010016696.1:0-11684 GCA_029823295.1 Pseudamia nigra
TGATCAGGGTCTGCTGGATGAGGTCGTCTGATCAGGGTCTGCTGGATGAGGTCGTCTGATCAGGGTCTGCTGGCTGTGCCGCAGGCAAGGCTGAAAACTAAAGGTAACAGAGCATTTGGAGTTGTTGCACCCAAACTCTGGAACTCCTTCCCTTTGAGCTTGAGATCTGTGGATTGTATTTGGATGACTTAGTCTTTTATGATTTTGTTGTGATTTTATGTTTCTTACTGTGGTCTTATTGTTGTTTTAGCATTTGGTTTTATAGCATTTTGTTGTTTTTATCTTGAAAGGTGTTCTATAAATAAAACTTTACTTACTTATTTACTAGCTGATCACCAACAACTTCCAGAGGACAGGAGTGAAGGTATCACAATCCACCACTCACAGAAGATTTCAGGAACAAAAGTACAAAGGCTCCACCAGAAGCTGAAATACTGATCTTTTGTTTCATATTCATTGTTTGATGTTAAACCCAAATGTTTTCAGTTACAGCAAAACTAAAGGAATTGGCCTCACTGTTCCAATAGTTTTGCAGGACACCGTATGAACCTTGATTGATTTGAAATAAGAAACTCCTTGGTCCCACCATTAGGGGTGGCAGAGGTCAATATCAACTTGGTATGATTAAAGAGGAATTCACTGTTTTCTGAGGCAATAAAGAAAAGAAACATGTTTATTGAGGTTGATGCTTTTCATCCGTTGGATAGAATCAAATAAATAATGATGAGTAAGAAACTCTTAGAGGACTGAATTGCTTTTTTGGAAAGTGTAAGAGTGACCGACTGCTGAAACACGCCAGCAGACAGATGGGAGGTCACAGACGGCGATCTCCGTGCGGTGTTGAACAACTCAACGTTGTGCTTGATCTTGTGGCTGGTCTGAAGAGAACTTTCTGAAGGTCTTGACTCAGTGTTATGTGTTTTCTGTCAGTGTCATCTTGGTCTATGGCAGAGGGGACATTTTATATATGACTATCTGTAGGGCTATGACTCAATTTCCCATACATTTTCTGGTTTATTTGGTTAACATCATCACTGTGGTTTTAAAACATTTTGTTTTTGCCAGTTTCTGATTCAGCTTTCCACAGTCTGTCTCATTTTACCCACTGGCTGCCAACAGGCATCATTTTAGTCTTAAACCCTATCAGATGGTAATATTTGAAGAACGTGGGTGCTGTAAAGGCTTTGGTATAAACTAGTCTGGTCTTGGTCATGTCTCTGTTTAGGTGGTCCTGGTTGAGGAGAGGCAGGTGGTCAGAACAATAAAGGGTTGACATGAGTTAACATGTCGTTTTCATCTTAGGTCTTGTACAGTACTCCCAGCGGAAGCGATGCACTTACCGTTACAAAACTCACCATCCCCTAGAGGTGAACAGTGGACTTCGAAAGATCAGCACAATTAACTAGTAAAAAATGAAATCCTGAATGACTGATCCAGTTTGAGTCTTTAAAGGTTCCATATGGTTGAAATGCATCTTTGTAGGGTTCTGAAACTAAAAAACTCCCATCTTCTTGTGATGAAACAATGAAGTTAACATAAAGGCTGTTTGTACTTCTGCCAGACTACCTTTGGCCTTAAAAAAACCTCATACTCTAACGACACTGCTGAATCAGTTTTTTGTTAAATTATCGTCTTTGCCTTCTTATTGTTTGTCTTCTTCTTTTCCACCTCATGGTGAAATCGGTTTGCATGACAGACACCGAAACAGCCGTCAGAAAATAAAGGAAAAGTCTAATCCTCACACTTTATTTGGCAAAACCCTTATGGAAATGTGTAATAGAGGCATATGAGTGGTGCAGATAGAAATTGCATCCTGATGAGACTTTTTTAAAGGTTTTAAAATGTTTTTAACTGGATGGAGTAACAGGTACTCTTCAAAATGTGTTGTGGTTTTCAAATGAAGACAGTTGCAAAAATCATGTAGAAAATAGATTATTTTTTTATGCGATTCCAAAATGATATGCAGTCATGTAGGTATTTGAAGATTTTTACATGGAAAGTGCACGTTGCTGCTATAAAAGAGGCAAAAATTCATGAGATAAGCTATGCACATTGACCACCTCTGACTGTGCCTGTGCAATCCATTTTGTTGTTGGGTTAAGGCCCATTTATACTTAACACTAAGTCCACATACTCATACAGAGGGTGTGTTCCCTCCGGTTTCAGCGTGCATTATGTTACAAGTTTGGTATGTTTTCGAGGGGCTTTTGGGTCCGTCCTTAACGTAGAAAACAATGCAGTGCCACCAGAAATTGTGGGGGCGCTCTAGTGCAGTACAGCTCATGTGGCAGAAGAATAGAAGAACAGAACGCAACATAAAACACTGACAGATTTAACAGAAATGGCTCAACTATTTGTACAAACGGTGGGGGTGCCAGCAGAGTGTAGGGAAAGCTAACTAACTGCTAGCCTGCGGACGCGCTAAAACTTCACCATGCAGTGTTAAACAAAATCATATTATAGTGTTGTTAGTGTAAACATTTACACTCGACTGCAGATGTGGGTATCTCATGTAAAACTATGTCCATATTGAATAAATAGAAGATACGAATGACCGACTCCACCGGCAACACTAGTTACCATAGCAACATGTAATCGCACGGCAGTGATATTTTGGATTATTTGCTGTAATATCTTAATAATGGAGCAAAAAGTTAAAGATGGACCAGCTCACTTATTAGAGGGAACAAATAAAATGTTTGAGACCATAATGACTCACGACAAAAAAAATTTCACTTCGTATTTTCAGGCATAAATCCAATGTGACTCCCACTAGAGGACAGTCTGAACTCCACACTGCGCGCTAGTGGATGTATTGTGTACATACATGCCAATGTAAAGTACACATTGGAGTATAAATGCCAGCGATGTTTGACAACATTTGATACACAATGCACTTGCTTAGCGTATAAATGGGCCTTTAGGGTTAGGGTTTGGGTAGGTAATGCAGAGTGGAAATTGGTGCAGATTGTAACCGGTTCTAAACATGATGCCAGTGAGGCTGGAAAATGTTATGCAGCAGTTAAAAGATATCACAACTATGCACACTTGACATTTTAAATGCAGATTTTGGTCGGACCACATTCCTTTAGGTTTTGTCTGAATCAAGGCGTCTCCCTAAATACCAGTCAGCGTACTGTTTGGCTTTCTTTTCTGATATGTTTTCGCTCTGCTGTAGTTGGCTTAGCTACACTGTCAAAGCTGTGACAGCCAGCTCATGTTGCTGACATCAGACTTACTCACCGTGCGGCGCTTTTTGGACATTCACATACTATTCCTACGTATGAGCACACTGCCTCTGGTACTGAGTCACTGCCTCAAATCTCTGTTGACCACATTTGAAGTGCAGTGAAAAGCAGTGACTTCAGATTTTTTGTTGCTCAAACAGAGGAAGGACAAACGAAGACAACAATTAGGACAGTTTGAGTCCGAGTGTTGTGACCCTCCACTTTTAGGGTGAAGAGGTGTGAGATGCAGATCTGCTGTGTAACTCATGAATCCGTCTGTAGTCTGATCAGTCCCAGTAGCTGATCACAGGAACTGTATTGATAGGACTTCTAAAGGCCAGTGTAATTAATTAGTAAAAAATATGAAATCCTGATACGGTTTAGCCCACTGCAGTGTTTGAGTCTTTAAAAGGTCCCATATGGTGGAAATTCATCTTTGCAGGGTTCTGTGGTGTAGTGCCTTTCTATCCTCAAAGCACTTTGCACTGCTTTCCATTCACCCATTCACACACCAGTGATGCTCACTGGAAGCAACTTGGGGTTCAGTGTCTTTCTCAAGGATTGTTAGGCCTGTGGACATGAGAGGGGATTGAACTGCTAACCTTCCAGTTCATGGACAACCTGCTCTACCTACTGAGCCACAGCCGCCCCAAACCCAATCACACTCTCTTCATCCTAACCTCTGTTAAATCTGAGGGGATTTTCTACGACTAGCAGCATATTACGACTGGAGAAAGCTCCATCTTCTCATAGTGAAACAGTGGCAGGTGAATTTGAACCAGTAAAGTTACCATGAAGGCCATTTGTACTTCTGCCAGTCTACATTTGGCCTTCGAAATAAAAGCTTATGCTTGATGACACTGCTCAGTCAATATTTTGTTAAATTATCTTCATCATCTTCTTTGTCTTCTCCTCCTTTTTCTTCTCTTCCTATTCCTCCTCCTTCTTCTTCCCTACAGTCTGCATGGTATTATGATACGTCACATTTTTAATTTGAACCTTACAGACTTGCACACAAACCATACAGACACAGTGAATGTCACACCTGGGCTATAGTTAAAAACTCACACAATGCTAAACTTGGTCTTCATGGATTCATGAAGAGTTTGTATGGACTGTATGGGGAATCAGTGCGAATAATTATTTTGTTATTGAGTGGGGCCACAGATCCACATGGTCCACCTTTGAATCAGCTGGTAAAGCTGTGACTTTTTCTCTACTCACAAACAGGAGGGATGATTTGAGATGTGTGTAAGGTAAAAGGATAAGACATAGACTAGTTTGAGGTTCAGTGCGAATACGAGTGCCATGCCATCACGCTGACGGGGTTATGATGGCGTGAGAGCAGAGGCTGCTGGCCAGCGCTACAGCACAGCTGAAATAGCAAGCAACAGCGCCAGGAGCTGAAACACAGCACTGGGACTTCTCACACTACCCCCTCACCCCCACCCTCCCTTCCACATACACACCACTTTTTTATCAGAAGCCCTGGCTTTTTCACTCTTCATCATCAAAACCTATATCCATACCCCACCCCCACTGAATTCCTCCCACACCTTAGTGCATCTTTCCCACTCCCTGCGGCAGCAGTAGCTCAGCGCAGTAGAGGTTATAGCCTCATTTGAATACTTGAATGTATATGAACCTCCTTCTCGTCAGGGCGCGACACCGTTTTACAGTCGTGCAGCTGTATCTGTGTTATGGGATTATCTGCACAGGGCTCATTAAGTTAGCCACAAGCTAATGTGGACAAAGAGTGGTTAAAACTGTAAACTATTACTGAGTGTGCAGACAAAGAAGAAAGGGAGGAGCCGGATGCAGATCTATCAGCACATCCGGTATTTGTTTGATTATGTTTGTGTACGTTTATTCAGTTGTGTCCACTCTTTTTGTACAATATCAGTTTTCACCTGGACTTAAAAAGGACACTAGGTAAAACCTCCTATTGAATAATTTACTGCAGTGATTAACACTCACTGGCCTCTTTATTAGGTACACTTTATCTTCAGAGCTGCCTTAATTCTTGGTGTCATAGATTCAACAAAGTGCTGAAACCTTCCTCACAGATTTTGAACCATATTGACGTGATAAGATCACACAGTTGCTGCATATTTGTCACTGCACATCCATGATGCTGGTCTCTCACTCTGCCACGTCCCAGAGATGTTCTGTTGGATTCAGTTGTGGTGAATGTGGAGGCCATTGGAGTGAACTCAGTCAAGTTTGACATGATTTAAGATTTGTGACATGGTGTATTATCCTGATAGGTCATTTGAGTCACTGTTGTCTTTCTATCACCTCCAACCAGTCTGACCATTCTCCTCTGACCTCTGGCATCAACAAGGTTATTTCATCCAGAGAACTGTTGCTCACTGGATATTTTCTCTATTTCAAACTATTATACAGTTTGTCAAACACTCAAACAACCATGTCATGTTCAAAGTCATGTAAATCACTGTACTTCTCCATTCTGATGATTGGTTTAAACCTCAGCAGGTGACCTGGACTGTGTCTGCATGACTCAATTCATTCAGTTCAGTTGCTGTCATGCGATTGGTTGATTAGCTATTTGTGTTAACAAGCATATGAACAGGTGTACCAAATAAAGTGGCTGTCAAGTGTATGTTTAGGTTGGTTACAAGTTCTTTAACTTTCTTGTGTTTTTGATTTCTTGATGGCATGGCCATATTCTAAGATGACCGTGACCAAAAATAATATTGCTCTGTTTATTTATGATTCCATCAGTTTTACAAGATGTTGTGTATGGCTGCTCCTACAATTCAATGATTTAAATCATCTCTCACAACTGAGGTCTGTTCACTCCCACATTTGTTTTGTTAATACAGCGAGATAAGACAGGAGGCTCCTAACCAGAGTTATGAAGAAAATAATATGGAATATATATAAGCCCCTAAGGTGCGGGAAAGACAAGAGTATGTTTTGAGCTATTTTTTTGTTCTTGGTTATTGAGATGACTTATTTCAGACCAAAGTGATGTCTTCTGCTCACATGAAGCATTACCGTACTCTATCAGCACCATGCAGGATCTGTCATAATATATTCATCATCTTCCACTTATCTGGGTCAGGGTCATGGGGGCAACAGCCTAAGCAGAGAAGCCCAGAGTTCCCTCTCCCAGTCACCACCTCCAGCCCTTCTGGAGGGACCCCCAGGTGTTCCCAGGCCAGTGGAGAGACACAGTCCCTCCAGCATGTCCTGGGTCTGCCCCAGGGTCTCCTCCCAGTTAGAGCTCGTTTTGGCAACCTGGGATTGGACTACCCAGACCCTGCCTTGGGCTGGCACCCAATCCACACAGTATCAGACCCTTATGACACTTTCTGCAGGTGGTGGGCCCACAGGAAATTCTTCATCATAAAGGTCTTCTGAATCGCACTTAGTCTGACTTGTCACCTATGACCAACTTGGCTTGGGAGACCCTACCAGGGGTAAATTGCCCCGACAACATAGCTCCTGGGTTCACTCAGGCATGCAAACCCCTCCACCATGATAAGTTGGTGATTCAAGGAGGTGTATATGATACATGTCCATTAAAAAAATAAAGCTGCGACAGAACGATCGCTGGAGACATTATTGATGACATTATTTTTACCCATGTCTTCTTCCTGGCTGCTGTTAGTCTCCTGTGAAGAGGTGGGTTGGTGTCAGTGCTGGTACCAGGGCCAGAGCTGCGTGGAGGTGTGGGAGGGGGAGACCAAATGGAAGAGACAAACCTCCAGATATTGATAGAGCTGGAAACATGTCAGTGATAAACCATAAAACTAAGGACAGTCATTAATCATTTTAAATTGCCTTAAAGATGAGATGTTTTGGAATGCATGTCAGTTTAATGATGGACACAGACTTAAACAATCTTTGATCATAGCTGTTATTGGGTTTTCTACTCTGTCAAAATATATACAGTGCCCTCCGAAACTATTGGAACAGCAAGGCCAACTTTGATAAAGGTTCATCTTTGCCTCATCAGTCCACAAAACTTTCTCCCAGAACTTTTCCGGCTCATCTCTGTACTTTTTGTCAAATTCCAATCTGTCCTTTCTGTTCTTATTATTAAGGAGTGGTTTCATCTTCTGGCGTAGCCTCTGTACTTTTGTTCCTAAAGTCTTCTGTGAATGGTGAATTGTGATACCTTCACTCCTGTCCTCAGGAGGTTGTTGGTGATGTCGCTGACAGTTGTTTTACGGATTTTCTTCACAGTTCTTACAATGTTTCTGTCATCAGCTACTGATGTTTTCCGTGGTCTACCAGTTTGACATCTGGTGCTCAGTGGTTTCTTTCTTCTTTAGGACATTCCAAATGGTTGTACTGGCTATGGACAATGTTTGTGCAATGGCTCTGATTGATTTTCCATCTTCTCTCAGCTTCAAAACTGCTTGCTTTTCTCCCATAGACAGCTTTCTGGTCTTCATGTTGGTTACACCTGTTTAACTATAAATGCAGTCTGCACAGGCAAAACTCAAAGCTGAAACAGAGGAGACACTCAGTGCTATTTACTGTTTGAATAATCAGAGTAATAGGACAAAACACACCTGTCAGTCACATGTTCCAATAACTCACTTGAAAAATGGGGTTGTTTCAAACAAAAGGTGCGATCTTCAAAGTTATTTTTTGATGTAAATACCTGGAAATAGCAGCTGAAATATTGATCTTTTGTCTCATATTCATCATTTGATGTCAAACCCAAATGTTTTCACAGTACAGCAAAACTAATGGAATTGGCCTCGCCATTCCAATAGTTTCGGTGGACACTGTATGTATTTGTCGTGTTGTTCCAGTTCTTTGTTTGTTGTTGTTACGACGGAACTTTTTTCTTTGAGAGTCATTAAAAAGTTCTAGGAAATCATTAAGTTTGTGCTCAGAAAGTGTGTGCTTCCCCTGATGGCTCTTTAGATTTGCTGCTGAAATCCATTTCACCACTTGTATGTACAACCTCATATGAGCCATCAGCAAAAGAGTGTTTTTGTAGCCAAAAGCACAGCCATGCTTTCAGCAGATAGAGAGAGTACTCGTTGTTTTGTGGCAGGCCGTGTCAGTGCAGGCATTAGATAACGTTTTATTTGATGGTGTTCAATGGCTGACTCGTCCTCACCTCTCGCCCAGGCCTCTACTGCTCTCCAGCCCACACACGCTCCCATGGAAAACCAAACGCACACACTCCTCCACCCACTGACTCATGAACACACACACATACATCTCTCTCTCTCTCTCTCTCTCTCTCTCTCTCTCTCTCTCTCTGCATCCTTCCTCTGGAGGATTCTGACGGTTGTTTGTTATTGAACTGGTTATCACATTACAGCTGGAACACCACCAGACTCCAAAAGAAAGATTCCTTCTGCTTTTCTTGAGAAATGACGTGACAGCAAACAGAGTGTGAGAGAAAACACGAACAGAGGGAAGTGGAGATAAGAATATGATGAAGTGGTTTGCACAGTGCTCATTAGCATCGTCATGGAAAGCAGCCCAAATGTGACTATAAATCTGATTGATTTAGAGAAACGATATGGTGAAATGGCCAAAAATGCTCTTATAATAACATGTACTGTCAGATGATATTGATGATTGTCATAAATGTCAAATTTATTAATAATTATTTTCCTCAAATTCAAAGTGAAAGTCGAAGAAACTAGATGTTTTTGTGGTTTCACATAAAATATGTAACAGGACAAAAATCACGTAAAAGATGCAAGACGTAATTTAGCATGACACTCAGTAGAGCACAGACTCCACCAAGGCCCATAATGCACTCTGACATTTCTCGATTAGTGTTGCATAGTGTTCCAATGCTAAACAAGTACAGCAATACCATCCTGCTAAAACAATACTAAAGTGTTTTGAAGTATCGATACTTTAGTGTTAACAGGTCTGTGTTCTGCCTCTGTTCAGACACAGTGAGCCTGTCATCTAATACTCCCACGTGGACCTGTAACATGGAGACTGCAGCTTTAAACTGACACTATGAACAGCGCAAATGGTAGTTTAACCTCGCAGAACCTAGTCTCGATTAGAACCTAATCGCTCAGAATGAAACGCAGTGAAACAAGGACATGACGAAGTCCTGCTGTGAAAGAAGTAGAGCACGATGCACTGAGGAACTCTGAGCATCAGCTTAGCTAACATGATAGATAACACACTTACTACACCATGTGCATGACCTTGAATAAGTTAGAGGAGTGGGACTGATATGGCGACAAGATGACTTTTTCTCCATCAGAATTTGATGGGTCTGTTTCCTCGCACATTAC
The DNA here is from genome assembly GCA_029823295.1 of Pseudamia nigra. Classification (NCBI taxonomy): domain Eukaryota; kingdom Metazoa; phylum Chordata; class Actinopteri; order Kurtiformes; family Apogonidae; genus Pseudamia; species Pseudamia nigra. Next base: position 9,488 of record JAQQAE010016696.1, read on the forward strand.
TGACAGTCTACAGTGGAACCCTGGGTTACGAGTTTTATCCGTTCCAGGATCGAGCTTGTGAGCGGAAAACTGGTGACCTGGGAGTGGTTTTCTCATAAGAATACGTGTAAAACCAATTAATCCGTTCCAAGAAAACTCCCATACATACCCGTACATGCACGTACGGGTATGTATCTGGAAAAGAATGTGTATTTGTTATTATCTGAAAAGGAAGTTATGTTAATTATCTGAAAAGGAATGCATGAAATTAGTTGTAAAAATTGTTTATAATAACTCGTTACCCCGGGGAAGACCCAGGACACACTGGAGGACTATGTCTCTCGGCTGACCTGGGATTGCCTCGGGGTCCCTCTAGAAGAGCTAGATGATGTAGCCAGGGAGAGGGACGTCTGGGTTTCCCTGCTCAAGCTGTTGCCCCTGTGACCAGACCCCACAGACAAGTGTAGAAGACGGATGGATGGATATTACCTTGGAGACAGATGGAAGCAGGCGAAGGAGGCTTGATGGCAGAGGAGGAGGAGGGGGGAAAGGCAGTGGGAGGTCGGTGTGTCGTGTGCGCTCCTCTCGCTTTGTTGCGAGTCTCGTAGCTTCTTGGTCAGCTGACGTCAGAGGAAGTCATGACACATACTTTCTATCGGAGGACTCACAAACAATTTTACTTGCAACTTGATTTTTTGCACTTACAAAAATTTGCTCGTTTTCCTCCTCATAACCCGAGAAATTCATAAGCCGATGTGCTCGTAAACAAGGGAACCACTGTATATTCAACATTAATTTATTGTTCACTGAATACACATTACAATAAAACTATCACGATATGTTAAAACTGTTGACACACCACTGAATCCACATTACATCAGCTACACATTGGTGGTAGTTACAGCGCTGTGCAGCAGCTGGGAAAAAAGTACTACCCCCTACCCTCACCCCCTCAATGAAAATATATTTGAATCCACCAAATCCTGGTTTTTACTGTTTTACTTGGTTCCACACCATCCATCCATCATCTTCTGATTATCCTGGTCAGGGTCACGGGGACTTCGCTGTACCCAACCACCTTCCATTTCATCTGAGGGAACCCCAGGCTTTCCCAGGCCAGCTGGGAGATATAGTCCGTCCAGCATGTCCTGGGTCTGCCCCAGGGCCTCCTTCCAGTTGGAACTTGTTTTGGCAACCGTGTCAATAAAGGCCACACGAATGCAACCAAGTTTCCTTTGACTGGTGAAAGGTCACTACATGTCCTATCTCACAAAAGATCTTGGATCCGTCCTTTAACTGGTTCCAGGCCAAAAGTTAATGGGTTCTTCTTTGGCCCAAGCTCGACCCTTCAACCACATTTCCTGGAAATAGGGTCAGTAGTTTTTGGGTAATCCTGCAAACGCTCACGCGTCAACAGACGCTGGAGAAGACAGAAGGTCTGTGGTGGATGTAAAAATTATAGAAATGTCAACAATGACAAACGACGCAAAAACATGCTAAATAGATGCAAATCAACAAAAGTAACTTACACTGATGCGAAGTCTATTAGGAGGTACTTTCAAAGTACATTCCCCAGTGAGAGAACTGTGGTTTTGGTATCGCAGTAACGAGTTGACTGTGTCATATGTGAACGTATGAGAGCCATAAAGGATCAAATGCACATAATGGTTGAACAGTAGCACAGGAAGTTAGGGAAACTTTCTATGTCATGCTGTGTTTTGCACACAATGTGTAATCCGGAGATACAGTATTTTTCTTTCAGCCAATGGTTTTCTCATCCAATATCAAGAAGTGCTGTGTTTTCAAATCCCCACTTTTCTTCTTTACTTTATAAGCCAGCACTCGTTATCCTCAGCATGCCTTGTCCTCAGGATTATAAAATGCACATGTAGGTGTCCTGCTTCACGATGGACAGCATCACACTTTAAACCTTTGTTTTTCCTGAGGAGACAGATTAAGATCCAAACGAGAATGGCATTTTAACAGAAAATGTAAATTTCAGTGTATTTCCATTAGAGCTTCAATATGACTGAAATCCTTATTATCTCCACCAAGGAGGCTGGTTTTTGTCAGCATTAATTTATCTGTTTGTTTGGTTGTTTAAAATGTTACAAGGACCAATGGATTAGATTGTGGTAGTGATTTTTAAAGGATTCTTCACCATGGTGAGATTGGACCAAATTCAACATTTGTTCATGTAACAGCACAAATAACCACC
>JAQQAE010016697.1:0-11684 GCA_029823295.1 Pseudamia nigra
AATTGTGAAGCGCCTAGAGATAATCGGCGATTATGATTGGCGCTATACAAATAAAGATTGATTGATTGATTGATATCCATTAAATGATAGATATCTATTGCATATATAGTACTGGTAGTTTCGTTAGTATAAAGCCTTAAAATCTATTCAATTATACAGCTGTATGTTCTAAAGTGGTGTAAACATATCAAACAAATGATATGACTAATTCATCTGATCAAAGTCAAAATGACCCTGACACACACGCACGCACGCACACACTCACACGTACACACAAGAACCTCATTGTGTGCTTTTCTAAATAGAAAATGGTTCCCCTGATGAGACAGTGATAGGTGGGGGAGCCGCTGCAAATAAAAGCCACAGCAAGTATTTGCAAATGCAACTGAGAGGAGCTTGTACAGCTCAGAGTGGAGAATGAGTGCCCTCCTGTGGTCATACATTTGTTTTCTTGTCACACTACACCTGTGGATCAGAAAGGCATTAAAAAATCATCACAGACAGTAAAAACAAGGCTTCTGAGTCAGGTTTCAGAAAGCATTTTTAAATTAATTTTATTATTTTATAGCTAATTTACAACAAGCGCTTCACTGAACTGGAACATTTTATTTTGCTTGATATTGTCATTGTTAAATATATTTTTCTGCATCAGTTAACTTTGTTGTAACTTTGTAGTCAGTCTTTTCTGTAAAAATTCATATATTTTATAAGGAATATCACACTATGATATGAATGGCTGAGAGAGATATTAAGAAATACATTGAACCCTCAAATAAAGAAACTGAAAACATATTCCATTCATGGATGTGATGTCAAGTGTTGCTGTTTCTGTGATTCTCTCAATGTGTAAATGTAAATGAATGTGTGGACGTGCTATATCTGCATGTGTGTGTTGCCCACCCGTAGTGTGCAGATGTTGTTTCTGTGTTTGAGCAGTATACTGGCCTGTGGCTCGGATGGATCCTGTACGTCATTCAGCAGTGTGCACAGCTAGATCTAAAGCCACCCAGCATCCCCACATTCTGACTATATTTACAGCATTTCTGGCCAAGACCCACCCAAAAACTCTCTCAGTGTGAAAAAATACAAAAATATACAGACTTGAGATGAAACCAGTGACAGTTCAAAATAAATAAAATCATCTAAAAAAAGAAACTGATACTCATTCACAATCTTCAGCTGATCCACTTTGAGCTGAAGGGAGAAGCAAGTGAGCAAAACAAACAAACAAACAATAAATATGGATGGTCACTTTTATCAATACTTCCAGCATTACTCTTATAATTCAGAACAAATTATAAGTAAATACAAACACATGCTCATAAAACCGTGGATACCTTTTGCTTACACTCACTATCTTCTTCCTGTTGATACCTGTAGCATATTATGCCTTCAGTGCAAACTTTATAAATACAGTATTAATTTTAGACACACATAAATCCATCTTCATTGCATAACATCATAGCAGTATTGCACTACATCTGTGCGTGTCTCACTTTCTCACTCTGGCACACACACATACACTCCACCCATTTATGTATTATACATTATAACCACCAGTGGATGTTATAAAGGATAGATATTCTCATATAGTGTCATTTATTTTTTTTTATAAGTAACACACTTTCTTGTCACTCGCACACACATACACTAGCAGAGAACACACATATGCACACGCACACAGATACACGCAGCTGCATTGTTTACGTGTTTCTGTTCATTTTCAACAAATACAAGAACATGTCTAATATGTCGAGCTCTAGAGTGAGGTCTGCTTTACACTGACTTGAATGGTTATTCTGTTGTAGCTTTTTGCTGTGTTTTACAATAATAAAATGGGAATGTGAGTAAATTCAACAACCAAACTGCAATATTACCAAAAGAAATCAATGGAATATTGTTTGGAAATGTTGATTTTTACAGACTTAGTCCCGTTAGAAATAGGCATAAAAAAGATATATTTATATATATATATTTATATTTATATATAGGCCATTTAATTGTTAAACGTGACTTAGCTTTACTTTGTGTGGACACAAGAGGGAGAAATAAGCAGAGAAAAAAGTGGAAGAGAGAGAATAAAAGAAGACCTATTCCTCCCACACAGAGGACTTTCCACGTATAATTGTGCACAAATGTGCACAAGCACAGACACACGCATATACACACACAAACACACAGACACACACACACACACACAAATGTCATGGCTTTTACTTCAGCCACTGAAAACAGTGTGTATGTCTGCGGCTGAGGGATTTCTTTTGGAAGAGTGAGTTGGCTGTGGCATGATGAAGCTAACAGCTCTGCTGTTTGTGCCTAGAGAGATAACATTCATCCTGGATTCTGACTAGCAGGTCAGAACAGCCAGTCCCCTTTAGAGGAGTGTGCTAGGTTACAGCTGAGGTTACAACTCTATACGTGTGTTTGTGGATAGGTGTGAGTGCGTTTGTGTGTGTGTGTGTGAGTGTGTGCATTAGAGATCAGAGGCTAAACTATAAGTCAGAGCATCTACTGTACTCAGGAATGGCCTCTCATGACCATTTTATCATCACGTATCTCTTCTCTTTTTCCTTCATGAGACATGCTAAAAAACTCCTCCAGAGCAAGGAGGTGGAAAAGGGGGACACACCCTACCTACTTGTCTTCTATGTCATTATTTTTTAAGTTTCTATGTCAGATTTTACCATTATTTTTGTCTCCCACCTCATTGTCTTTGAGGATGCATGCACAAATTTATCATATGCATTTTTATTATTATTCAAACTGCTTTTAAATACTGCCTCACAATAATTAACATTAGTTGTTGAGTCAGTCTTGGACACTGAGGTGCATTTCTGACTTCACACCCAGAAACCAAGAAGAGATTCAGAAGAAAGGGACTCTGCTGAGAAATGGCTCCTGGTCAAGAGGGACTCTGCAGGACGCCCCCTTTCACACGTCCTGCTTCTCCATCCTGTAACAAGGCAGAGCTGGCAGGAGGACGAGAGAAAGTCAGGATATGATATAAAAACAAGGGCCATTGTCTTTTTGGGGCACCACCATCTTAGACATAGGTGCATGGAGGTGTTCAGTGACACTTGAAAGGAAAAAGGAGGCCATGTGAATAACACCTCGGGTCCATCAGTGCTGGGTCATCCTCTACTCTTTCTAACCAGGCCTAGGGTCTCATGTGCACATACTGCCTACTGATGTGTGTAAATCTGATTGAGATAGAGTGAAGTTCACACATGGCATCAAAATGTGTTTGTGACTATTCATTGAAAGTTTCCTGCCATGAAACTGCAATTGCATCTACAGTAAACACAAAAATTCAACACTCTGCCATACAGCTGGAAACAATTAGGTATTGTGCCTTTTGTACAGACGTTGACATTTCATCTAAGTTGTTTGGCTTTGCTAAATTAACTATGTTTTTATCCCCGGTTTTGGGAGCAGTCACAGCTTTATGTAGAGCTCTCCACTTGTGACTAGGATGTATTTTAATGCAATGTGTGAACAAGGCCTCAATACTCAGTCATGCCTCATTAAGGTGGAACACTTATTAAGTCTTTTCCATCAGTCTTTCAGTAAACTTAAACATCAATGCGTTCACATCTGTCTCAGAGTCTCTTTTTTGGTATCATTCTTTGCCTCCCCGTGTCACTTCCTGTGTTCGTCTCTGTGTTTGTCTTAGTATGCATTTGCTTCATTTGTCTGTGTCATTCTCTGTGATTGCCTAAGCACTGACTTTGCTGGAGGACAGATAGGCAGGCGAGGCTGGCTTGGCTGTGGGGGTGAAGGGTGGTGTTGGTTGGTGGGTGTGAGGGAGGGTGGTTGGACGATTTGCAGCATCACAGCCTCTCCCGAGTGGGGATCCAGATGTAAGGCCCTGATTGCTCCTCAATCACTGTCTTTACTTTGTGATAGACCTCTTCAAAGCTGTCCCCTTCCACGACAGCTGCAGCAGAACCAGAGAAAGGAATTAATGATCACAGAGGAACATGAGCAATATGTTTGGAAGCAGAAAAATGGAAATGTGGGTGTTTTAGTGTTTTGTTTTTTACATAATTGTGGAATAAACAATCAAGAAACATAATGAATGCAGGATTAACTGGATTCTAAGTGTAGCTAATCACACATCAACAGTCAGTAAAGTTTTGTAAACTTAATAAAATACCTCACCATTGTTATAACATAAACCTATTTTTACTTGTAGTAAGATATAGAGGTGAGCTTTGTACATGGCTCTTGTTTCTCAGCTGAACTCAGCAGATGTTCTGTGTACATCGTCAAATAACATGTTAATTTACAATTGAAAATCTATGCACTGTGATATGTGCAGTTTGTGTTTCTCCCTCGTATTCACTGCAGCCCACACATACTGTTTGAGTAATTATAAGATCAAATCCAGCAGCTGTTCATAGTTTATTGTATACAACAGTGGGATTGTGACTAAACATTACATTCATACTCTGTCAATTGCTGTGATTTGTCCTAAATGTGTCCTGTGTCTCCCTAGGGGCTTTTGTGAGTGGGCTTGTAAATAGCTATTGGCATTTTGTAATGGTGAGAAAATAAAAAGAGCTAAGGTGCTATGGCTATGGCGAAACGGAAACTGCACCTCAGCACCAAATATATAGTGCTTCTCAAATCTTCAAATCATGCCACAATGAAGTGCATTTTTTTAGAACTGTCACTCTAAATCAAATTATATGTAAGTATACTGTACAGTACGTTCCACTGCAAATACAAGAGTAATAGCTCCATTTCCCCCTGAAGCTGCTATAATCCAAACACAAATCCTGTATTACCTATTCAGGATGTGTAGATATGAGTTTGCTACTTAAATGGAATTGGGGTTGCATTTTGTAAGTGCCTTTAGCTTTGATTATGACACATTTATTTCTGTTCAGAGTTGCAATATGTTTTAACCAAGGGCACTGTGTAAAATTTTCTCTAGCAAGTTTCAATGGGGTTCAGGTCTGGACTCTGTGGAGGCCAATCCATGTGTGGAAATTATGTCTCATGCTCCTTAAATTAATTTGTTGCCATCTGGGCCCCATGAATCCTGATATTGTCATCTCAGAATATGCCAGCGCCATTGGGTAGGGAATAATCCATTAATGTAAAAAGAAAGAAGGCATGAAAAGCTCCTCATTGCATCAGGTAGGGTGAAATCACTGCAGCAGTTATCCAGTGAAAGGCTCTATCCTAATTTCTTACTTTAATGCAGGATGTGATAGAATGTGATGATTCTGTGTGATATCATGCTGAGTTCCCTACCTGAGAAACACTCTATGAAATCTTGTTCTAGTTTGAGGGCTCGGTCCATTCCTTTCCTGGCCTGTTCCTCTGTCAGGCGAGTGTTGATCTCTCTGTGAAACCATATGAATCCATTCATGATGACATACTGTGTAAGATTTTCATTATGCAGAATCAGCAGGTGTTTATAAATTATTTCAGATGTATGAAAAACTTTGACAGTACATACAGGACATTTTCCAGTGATTTAGGCCGGACAAAGATGGCGATGGGATGGAGCTGAGCTGCTTGTAGTCTGCGCACAGCATTGGCTGATACATCCAGGATGCAGTGTTTCCCCTGCTGCTTGTGCCAGAAAAAATTATATTTATTAATAATACTGCTAGAACTAACACACTTTATACATGTGAATTTATCAGTAACGCCAGACATCACTTGTTATAGGTCTGTTCATTGATGTGGTTTTGTGCGCATGAATTTATGAAGGGTAGAATAGAACATCTGTGTGAGTGACTAGAATGACTAGAATTATGTATATTTAAGACTTTATTTGAGAGTGAAGAATATATATATAATTTGGAGGCTTAATTTAGCATTACTTAGAATAACACTCACTGGCCACTTCATTAGGTACACTTGCTAGCACAACTGTAAATATCTAATTGTTAACTTACAGCATTTAGGAATGTAGACACAGTCAAGACCACAGAGATAAAGAAACACTAGAGAGGAAAGGTGGGCATATCTCGCAGCAGAATTGTTCGTAGAGAACAGGTTTGAGATTTTTTTGTATGAAAAAATGCAGTAGAGCATTCAGTGTGTGTTAAAAATCCAACAAACTATTTGTAAAATCTATCTTGCAATGTATTTGACACAGATTGTGTTCATAAATAAGGTATGATACTGGCTCCTGAACATCTTCTCAGGACTTGGTTAGATGGTTTAGCCTTAGAGATCTGAACTGCCTTGATTTTAAATGAGTCTGTGTTCTTGTGATCCACAAAATTGGATATTTGCCTCGTTATGTGGTGTCAATGACATAATTGCAATTTTCACAATTTGCTCAGAATGCTTAATGAATGTGCACATGCAACATGGGGGAATACCCAAGTCAAGGGCAATAAGCTGACATTTCACAGGTATGTGTATGCAATTACTGCAAAATTTATTTGGTGCCTCTCAATATTATTTTATTTTGAAAGCAGTGTAATGAAATGAAAATAACATTTTACTGAGCCAAACTTACTTAAGCCTCTGCTGGTGGCAATGGTATTGATGTTTTAGTATTTCAAGTTGGTCAAGTCTGTCAGTGGAATATTTTTGTCATGTCTACAATCCAAAAACTTCAAGAAATCAAGTTGACATAGTACGATGATTTTTGTACAAATTATTCTCTAGATGTTGATGTTTTTTTTTCTTTTTACCAAGAAATGAACTCTGGGGAGATTGATACGCAATAAATCACCCTAAATTATCATGTCAAGTGCAGTATATTTACTGCAGAGCTTAGCTTGCTGTACCAAGATGGCCACCACGTTTGGATGTTTTCACCCATTTTATCCAGTGACACTTTCCTCTTTAGTGTTTCTTTATCTCTGTGGTCAAGATGAGGTGTTGAAGTTTAAACCAAGTATGAGAATGGAGTAAGGTGATTTAACACTTTGAAGACAGTTGCTGGTGCCAGATGGGCTAGTCTGTTGATGCCAGAGGTTGGAGGAGAACGGTCCGACTGGTTTGAGCTTATGGAAAGGTAACAGTAGCTTAAACAACCACTCCTTACTACTAAGTAATGCAGAAAAGCATATAGGAATGTACAACACATCAAACCTTGAAGCAGATGGTGTCAGCAGACGATCACACGTGGTGACCCTCCTGTCAGTTAAGAACAGGAAACTAAGGCTATAATTCACATGGACTCAGCAAAAGTGTTCAGTGGAAGGCTGGAAATGTTGTGTTGGCTAAGTAAAGTTAAAGCTAAATAAAGTTTAAAACCTTTTGAGGACACAGGGAAAGATTTGTTATTTTTCTTGAAATGTGGGGTGGTTTCCTGTCAATAGACTTGTAGAATTCAATATAATTCCCTGACTATCTGTTGTCAGTGACACTTCTGTGTGGGATTTAGAGGATAATAGGGGCTATGGGAAAAGTAGATTAAGGTGTGTATCTGAGTCAGTCTAAAAGATGTGGAGGATCGAGGGTAAAGTCACTTTGATTGAGCAGACAAAATAATAGTTTTTGTCTAGAAGCTTCTCAAACTGGTCCTTATGCTGGTATTGCACCAGTCTGACAATACAATAGCACACACCTTAATTCCAGTGTTAATTTTAATGTACATGTATGTGATTTTCCAAATGTATTTCTATGCCTTTTGTAAAGCACTCTGAGTTGCCCTGTGTATGATTAGTACTATATAAATAAACTTGTCTTGCCTAAGTCTCAATTTCTGATGTGACATTTGCAGCTGGAAAGCATGGGTCCATCCTACCTTGTATCAACTCTTCAGGCTGCCGGTGAGGGCACATATTGGGACCTTTCGAACTAACTGGGCATTGTTTAAATGTCACAGCCTACATGAGTATTACTGTTGGTCTTGTCCATTCCTTTATGACCACAGTGTACTATCTTATGAGAACTAGGAGGTCCAACTCATTATTACTAACGTGTACTTAATATAGTGGCCAGCAGGTTTATTTATTTATAAGAGGCTTTTACTGAGAAAGGTGCAGTATTAAGATTTTAACTCATGTACAGAACAGCTTTCTTACTATCTACAAATAGTAACTAGGAGATAACGATGTGCTTTATCCTGACTAAGGAAGGTCTTGCTTGTCAATTAAAAGATCATTTTAAAAGTGTAGGCAGCAGCAGTTTGCTGTAAAGCTGTTGAAATATAAGCATGTGAAATTAAATGATCATAAAGACTACAAACACAAAGTTGTGTACATAACATCATAATAACTGCATCTCTCAACTGTTCTGAGCTGCTGATGAGTCTCTGCAGTTCAACAGGAGCAGACATAAAATAACTGTCACCACTTTCACTACTTTACTCTTAAAGAACAGTGTTGAAATTGTCAAGGTTGTTGTGATGAAGTCCACCGAGCTGTTTCATTATTTGTGAGTGAAACTGCAACTCTTTTAATTTTTTAATTGTCTTTTAAATTGACAAAGATTGTATGGGTAGAGGGGGGCATAATTCAGTCAGAATCAGAAAAACATCTGCTGCTCACCCCTGACTGTAAAATTTTTTTCCACAGTTAAGTCCCATTGCCTAGAAGAGAGGTGGAAGGAAGTGGGAGGGACATAGGTCCTCTATAGTAAGTAATAATAACTGAGCATACTCTATGAAAACCCATATTAAATTCATATCACTGCCATTATTCAGATTGCTTCCCACCTGCTCTGCCACCTCTCGGACACTCTGGACACTGGTGCCGTACAGGTGGCTGTTGTACTGTCCTGCCTCAATGAAGCGGTGGCTCTGGATGTCCTTCTCCATCTGCTCCCGTGAAGACACAAAGTGATAGTCCCTCCCATCCACCTCGTACTCCCTCTTGGGCCGTGTGGTGTCTGCCAAGGGAAGTGAAAAACAATTACAGGAGCGCACTGACACCGTTTTGAACTGCCACGTTAAAGCAATTATACTGTGTCTCTGAGAGGCATGCATTATGCAGACACCACCTGGAAATAACTGCAGGTGGCAGCAGTGTCACCAAGTTAAACAAGAGCATGAATCAATTAACTACCAGAGTAATACTTACGAGGGACACAGGATCCAAACTTATCTGGGAACTCAGACAACAGGTCATCATTTATCCTGTCTTTAACGGGACCCAGAATAATAATGGGCCTCGCATAATGAACTGAAAATAAAGAGGAAGATGGAGGAGAGACATTTAGATACAAGACAATCAGAAGAGGTATAAATTAGTTTTTTTCTTTCACCTTACCTTCCACCTGGGTGACCGTCTCATAGCTGTGTGAGGTTTTATCTCTCCCTGGAAAAGAGATAAAGAAACATCAGGCACATCCGAGGCATATTCAAGTTTGTACCAAAAGCTGATGATTAGAAAATGAACTGTCAACAATTTAGATCTAACCATTTTAGTGTTTATTATACTACATACTTAACGGACTATATTTGTACATCTTCAAAAGTAATCACGTATGTAAATTTTCATTACCTTGTGTGCCCAGACTATCTCGACCATGGTCCTACACCAGAGAAGAAAACACATGATTAAACTCAGCATGTTTAGGAGAATTTGTTTGATTCAAACAGCCCTGATCAATACACTTACCCTCTCTTTGGTGTTAACGCGAGACCATTCTTTCCTCTCGACCCTTTAAAAACCAAGTGAAAAAATATCTGCTGTCATTATGAGCAGCAGTACATGAAGAACTAAGTTTATAATGTTAATAAGGGGGTTAGTGGGCTTGAGTGAAAAGGCTGTCTGACCTGTGCTTGCTGGGGATGAAGCCGACCTCCTCTGCCTCGTTCTGGGGGCTGACCTTTCGAGCCTGCCACCACTCCTCATCCCCGCAGTCCAACACATGGAGCACGTCCCCGAACTTGAAGCTCAGTGCCTGACTGAGGAAACCACAGTCCGCAGTCTTGTCATAGTCAAAAAGAGCCCTGATAGATTGAAGCAAATGAATTGGTCACATTGAGAATATAAAGAGATATATTTTCTTCCGATCAGAGACACTTTGTGTCTGCTTAATGGGTAGAAAACATTTTGGTGTCCACACAAACATGATGAGCTGCGCACTGTATGCTATTATACACTGTAATCCACTCAAATGCATTTATCAATTGTTTCTGGAAGAGCTTTTCAGAGTACAATAAAAAAAAGTATCACACAAAAAAGCCAGTAATTCCAGAAGAGAAAGGATGCTATTTTCAGCTATTTTCATCTGGAGCAGAGGTCGGAGCTCGACAGTTTGTTGTAACAGTGAATGTCATGCTTCTGGGCTCTGGTCCATGGATGTATTATTAGAATGTTTCACATGTCTAAAATACACCAGGTGATGTAAGATTGCAGTATATGGTACTGAAGTGCTCTGCATTGCCAGTTTTTAGTGTTCAGTTCTGCTGTAGGCTTGCTGTGTTGTGTATTTATTAGAAAAGACCTTTAGATTTTATGTAGTTTTAAGAATCCTGGTTACAATGGTGACTGGCAAAACAACTTGTCAAAGCTGCATGCTTTGTCTTAGACACCATTAAACTGGCCTCATTTGTTTTAAACTCAGCTTTGTGTTGATGACTGTGTAATGAAGTTCAGTAAAGGTACAGTCAGTGAAGTTGGCGACACAGTGATGCAGTGGTTATCACACGTGCCTCACTGTACCTAAAACCATGCACTGTGCACCGCCATCACGGCTGCAGAATGAATTTCCCCCAAGGGATTAATAAAGTACAATAAAAAAACAAAAAAAAAACCCTGAGATTGTAGCCCATGGTTTGTCCATGATACATGATTACACAGTCAACATGGACAGCTTACAACCTCATAGGTGTACAAGCTTATGTGTGAACTGAAGTGAAAACTGAAAATTGATCAAGTATTCACTTCAGAAAGGATTTGAGGCATCACTTGTAAAAAAAAAAAGAAATGAGTTTAGATGTGAGAAGAAGGATGTTGATGGACACAAGCAGGAGAAGGATACACAAAGTTATCAAAGCGTTTCCCAGTATCCACAACTGGAGTGAGAAGCATGGAGAACAGTCAGGTTTTCATAGGGGGCTAATATTTTTACCTCAACTGCATGTTTGCTTTATACTGTAGTTTACTTATACAGTAATTCTGTATTCATTCTTTGTTGTTCATTGCTGCCATTATGTTTCTTTACTATCTATTCTATTGCTGTTATCTGTATTTTAATGTCCTTCTGTAGACCACTGGTCACCTTAAGCTGCACTTAAGTGTGCTCTAGTAATAATCTTGCTTATTACATTCCCTCTGGTGACCATGGTTGATATTCTTACATTCAAAAATTAATGTTCTAGCCCTTGAGGCTCACACTTATGCACTTTAACAGCCACAGCAGCCGTCATAATGTTCGTCAAGTGGATGATTGCTCTACAGCGTAACAGATGGTAACAGTGCAGAGTTACAAAACAATATGCTAATAAAAATTCATTTTGTACAGCCTGAGAATCCTGAGAATCAAATAATGTTCTCAAAATCTATGACAGAAATCTGCCTTTAAAACAGCTGCAGACAGCTTACACTTGCATACAAAAAATACACAATAGCATTTAAATTGACAATGCAAGTTTTCACAGGGATTTACATGGTTTTCCTGGTTCAAAATGAGGCCGATGGAGTCATCCTGAATCTTTTTGAGCTCTAATACTGTAAGTATTTCATTGAGGAAAAGTACATTTATTGCATTAAAACCAGACAGTATTGCAAAGCAACATCAGGTAATATATT
>JAQQAE010016698.1:0-11684 GCA_029823295.1 Pseudamia nigra
AGAATATTCTATTACTGTTAATCCCATTATGAATATTAAAATACGCCGAACCATTTGTCCTGTATCATAGCTACATGCATGACATTTGCAGCAAAAACAAACAAACAAAAAACGTGTGAAAATCAGTTTAATATTAAGAGTTAAGATTAAATGTGCTGCCAAACAGCACTGAGTGGAGCGGGTGACCTGTCCAAGATGGCGGCCCCATGGCTCGTCAGCGCCAATAGACAGTAGCGGTCGATGCGGCGTCTATCTTTATTATGTCTATGGCAGAAGATCACACATGGTGACACTCCTCAGGCTACCGTTCACATGGACTTGGCATTAGTGGTCGATAGAAGGCAGGAAAATGTTGCTTTGTCTAATGAGTCTGGATTTCTGCCCTGGCATTTGAATGTAATGGTAATGGTGGGCATAAGCAACATGAAAGGATGGGTCCATTCTACCTTGTATCATTACTTAAGGCTGGTGGTGGCAGGTCCTTTAGTCCTAAGTATGCATTGTTTAAATGCCACAGCCTACATGAGTATTGCTGCTGAACATGTGCATCCCTTTATGACCACACTGTACCATCTTATGATAACTAGGAGGCCCAACCCAGCACTAACGAGGTGTACCTAATAAAGTGGCCAGTGTGTGTGTCTGTGTGCATTTCAGTATTTTTACAGTAGTGGCTTTCCGTTTAACTGTTAAAGTTTATCCAACATCTAAAGTCGACTTAAAGTAGTCTAACTGGATATAAGTGATTAACCACTTTTATCATTGTGCAAATATAAAACACATGACTCGTGAACTAAATTGCCCAATTTTTCTTGCAATTGTGCACAGTTACTTGGATGTAATAACCATTTGCCAGATCTTACCCTTTATTCACAGATTTCTAAGGGGGTATTTTTCTGTTTTATCAATAGCAGACTTCCATTTACTCCATTTAACAGATTACTCATTTTGGTGAGGTATAATCAGTGTGGAAACTATGTAAAACAAATGGTTATATTGGCTTCAGTGGTTCATCTTGTTCAATTCATCCAATATTTGAAAGATGTTTGGACAACATGGCCATTTTCTTTTTTTACATTTGGGCACAGCTTGACATGATGTAATTGAATCAGTTCATCCAGATACAAACAGTATACCATGTGCTTAAAAGTGCTTGAATGTCTGAACTAAAGTGTCAAACCTTTGCTCGTGTAACCAATCTTGGACAGCTGGTTGGACAAAATGATTAATCTTCAGACTCTGGTTTGCATTTTCAGAAATGCTGTTTGGCTCTGTTTAAACTGCAATGGCTTTCTGTTGATCTACATATTTGTGACAGCTAACATTTGTGAACAACAGATGGCAACAGATGTTGTTTGGAAAAACAACCAATCTGGACACTTTGCCTGGGATTTGCATATTTTGGTCTGTTTCTCTACGTTAACAGTGGTAGACGTCCAGGTACTGCTTTTACCTGACATCTGGAGTAACATGATCTAAATGATTAATCAGTTTGCTTTTGCACAGACTGTAAGTGAAAAATGGCAAAAATGATTGATCTACTATAGTGGCATACGATTTGGTTCAGTTCAGACAATTTTGGACAGCCGTTGAGATAAAATAACTTCTTTGAAGACACTGTTATATACTGGCAAATTGTTATTTTTCACTGCTTTGTCAGTGCGTCTAGTCGTTGTTTTTATGATCTGCTTTTAAGCATCTATATGGTACTAATTGCCCTTCAGAACATAAAAGGCTCTAAATGTATATCTACTGAATGTATGTTCATCTCTATTGATAAAATTTACTTTACTGAATCGTTTCAACAAACATGCCACATTTTCTGCTGTTCATCCGTATTTGGACAGTTATTTGTGCTAGCCAAAGTGGAGATAATGTTTTCTTATTCATAGTAAGTAGTTTGATATTCTTGACAGTTTTTTCAGAAGACCCACAATGATTTATTATTTATTCCCTTTCTTCTGTCAATGGTCCTTCTCTTACATGACAATGTCAATTTCTCAGCCTGTTATTAAGTCCAGTACAGAAACATATTTATTGTTTTCCCTGTGATGTTTGAAGATCATTGTTTAATTAATGCATCCGGTCCACACACTTTGGGAGCTGCACCATCTATTACTGTATGTCAGGAATGATTACTAATATGACTGTAACATATGCTGAAATAAATGCGTATTTAGTTAAGGAATTAGGAAACATTTATACTTGTATCCAATTTTATCTTCTTCACAAATCATTGTTTTCCACGTATCTGGTGTATGTCTTTGTGCAGTTTGAAGCAAGTAACTGCAAATAACTTCTCACCCATTTTTAATCAGTCTGATCGTTGTCTTCCTAAACAACGATCAAGTAGAAGGTACATTTTCACAGCACAGTCAAAAGAGGAGTTTTGGTTCTGAATAAATGCACAATATATGCCTGTAACTGTGTATATTAGTTAGGGAATCAATAAGATTTTATGTGTCTTAATCACTGTGATTTTAGTTTGATTTTAATCTGTGCAAGAGACCAAAATTCATACATCCTGTGTGTCAGTTTAGGGATTTTTTTGTCTGATTTTTGTGCAGGAAAATCCCTGCGAGTGGCTGTAATTTATCATCTTAGATTATTATTTTTTTTAATACATGAAGTTGCAGCTGTTTTTCAACAGACAAACCGTGAAAACAGACTGAAAACCAGAAGCTCCCTTGTCTGTCAGCAAGGCTTTCTTCCACTTGTTCCTTCCTACAAGTTTTTGAATCTTGATAAAGAGCAGGAGGCGGTGCTCCAACGACCACGCAATTCAGGAAGAGCTTACGCCTGTGTGTCCACTTCCTGTATGAGGTGTCACAAGGTCTGCACGGAGAACCGGCTGCATTCGTCATTCTGTCAGCGTAGTTCAAACCTGATTCATGATAGGCTCAGAAAGCACTGAGTCAGAGGTAGCTTCTCCTTTTCTGCCGGTCTTCTGACACTCTCATACCTGCTCACAGCTTTCCCTTGAGATATTTTTAATGTTGACTTTCTGCTTGATCAGAGTGACCTTTGACCTGCTGCTTTTATCGGCCTCTCTGATAATGAAGCGTGAGCCTGTCATACTGGCTTTTTTTCTAGGACGCCACAGAAAAAAAACCCCACTCAGACATGCACAAAAGAGTGAGTGGTGAAGTTGAATGATTCTGCAAGATTTTTGCCCTGGAGACGAGATCATTCAGCACGAACACAAAGAGCAAAGGAGGCTGCACTTGTCTGCAGAAAGTGGAAATGAAGCGTCGATAAAGATGATGGCAGCTGCATCCCTCAATGATAAACAAGTGCAGAGCAAAGCCTTGGTGAAAGGTGAAACTAGAGCTAGGCGATAAATTGAGTAATCATCTCCTCCACGATAATTTATATTGTGAAATTTAATAATGATCATTTATTGCAATAAACATTATTCCTTTTTGTCTGTAATAAGTACTCTTACACTGGCTTTAATGACAGTCATGTCATTTTCTTTTCTTTAGTCTTTTTTGCTTTTTTTTTTTTTACACTGTTTTTATTTTTATGTCTTTTTATATTATTTGCGTCTCAGTGTCTTCTCCATTTTGGTATTTAATTTTGGTCTTTTTGTGTCTTATGTCATTTTATGTTTTATGTTGCCTTTGACTTTTTCTGTGTTTCTGTCCCTTGGCATCTTTTTTAGACTTTGGTGTCTTCTTGTGCCTTCTGTGTTATTTTGGACCTATGACATATTTTGTTAATAATTTAAAACCACAAATAATTATGTTGTTTCTTCAACTTTCATTCAGAACCAAACATCAGCCTTTAAACTTATCTGAAATAATGATTTGACATTCATTGACTGATAGGAAAACATGTCAAAATCAGCTTTAAGCCATCTGCTTCAGCCCAGAGTGGCATTTTTGGGACATTTGTTCACCAACCGACAAAACCTGGAGCTGTTTCACTGATTTTGTGAAAGACAAAAAGGCAGAAAAAGGCCCATTTGTGAAGAAAATGATTGGGATTTTCACCCAGTCAACATTTAAATGGTTAATCAATTATCAAAATGTTTGGAGATTATATTTTTGATCAACCAGCTGCTTTAATCTTAATTTAAAATGTCACAAATGAATTAGATCAGATTGAAAAGGCTTTAATCTGCAAAGTCCACCTTGTTTTCCCTGTAAAATTACATTAAACAATTAATGTAGTCAACCACAGCTCAAATATTTATTACCATGGCCACGGAGGTTCTGTTTTGGTTGGTGTCGGCTTAGCATTTATATGTTTGTTCCCAGCATAACCCGAAAATTTATGAACGGATTTGGGTGAAACTTTCAGGGTAGGTCAGAAATGGCATAAAGACCAATTGATTTGATTCTGGGAGTGATCTGGATCATCGTTTGGATGCAGAAGATTTTTAAATGATTCTTCACCATTGTGAGTAGGGCCACATTCAACATTTGTCCTTGTAACAACACAGATAACATCCAGAAAGTGTTGCCAAAAAGCATAGGATAATATCATAGATTATTTCAAACCACAACTTTCGATCCAGATGTGGACAATATTTTGATAATAGTGATCCAGAAATCTTATAGATTGAGGAAAACAGCTACTGCAAGGTAGAAAATAAAGCTATAGACAGGAAACTGACAACAAATTCAGTAATGTGTGTATAGATTTGACCTATCTTCAACATTTTTGGAGCTAGATCCAGAAGAAACCCACAATTATGGACATGTGTGTTTTTCATAAATAACTACTGAACTAATAATAAAACAACATTAAAACTGACAATTTGTATAATTTTTCATTTGTTTCCATTGCTGTATCCCACTAGGAAGAGAAACTGAAATGCCTGGGTGCTTTCTATTTATCTCTTTCAGTTATTGTTTTATTAAAAAGGTAGTAGTACAGGAAGAAGTAATAGCCTCAGTTTGAGAAGTACATACTCTAACTTCAAAATCACTTTACTTGACTAGCAAAATATTTTCCTAAAGTTTTGCTCACTGACTAATCAGTTATTCAACTCTTTGGCGCAGTACAACCAATTCCCAAAGTACATCTTTATCACTGCTTGGACTTGACTCACTGCATATTTTTTTCTTATGATAATGACTGCTGATAAATGTTAAAGTATTGTAATTCCTTATTATAATGATCAGCTCATTGTCTATGAGCTGAAGGTCTGCTAAATTCTCAAAAGGGACCAGTCAAGTAAAATTGAACCTGGATCAAGTATTAAAGTTCTGGTTTTGAGTAGCTACACTGATTATACAGGTTAGAGGTCATTTACTGGGTAAAAACAGCCAAATTTCTGCAGGTTTTAGCATCGGAAATATAAGGATTTATGGTGTGTTGAAGAATTTTTAGAAAGATGATCAAATAAATGGAAAAATATCAGCAATATTAAGCAGTGCAGAAAAATGAAATATGCTTTTTTTGTTTTTCTGTCTTTTCCTGGTCCAAATGTTTGATGGAGTCATATAGAAAATTACCTGCATATGGATCCATATTGGAAATAATATTTTTTGTAGCTGTAGTTCACAGGAAAGCAGCTTTTTTCTTTCTCATTTCTGCCCTTTCTGTCACCTCTCATTTATCTGTTATCCCCATAACCTATCGGTCCCTCATTGTTTTTTGCTGTCCTTGTTTCACCCTGCTGTGGAAATTTCACAAACTGTATGTACTGCCAGGGTAAACAGTCACCATAATTGCTTTTTTTTGGTTATTGTTTTTGTCAGGCGTAGTATCAGTGCTATCAGTGTCTAAATCACAGCTGTTGTTCCAGCAGGGAAGCAGACAGGCTGCTAATCTGCCTTATGTAATGCTAATTCATATCTGTTTTTTATTTTTTCCTTTTTGGCTCAGCACACGAGGTAGACGCGGTCGCAGCGTGGTGGCCCTGCTGATGCGTCTCACACTGCCAGCGTCTTCTTAAACTAATGTTCAACTCTGAAATGTGTCGTTAATGGGGAGAGCGGGTGATGGAAAGGACTGTATTTGCAAATAACAGACACCCACTCGTTGCCCTGCTTTACCTCTGATGCCTTAGTAGTGCAAAATTAAGCACAAGAGTATCGGCAACAAAGTGCATGAAAACCAAGGCTCATACAAATATTCATTACTATTATTAGCTGCTATACATCATTCATCAAGCTGGATTTGAAAGTATTCTGCCCTGTTTGAGGTTGTCAGAAGGGGAAAGTTAACTAAAAATACTTATCGTTTACCGTAAATGTACTTTTTATACCTATTCTACATTTGTAAGGAGTAGGAATCATGCTGTACCTTTTAATCAAATCTACATTTTGCTGCACATTACAATGCTGACAATACTAGTCTATATGCAGTTGGTCCCACCACAAATCAGGCTTTCTCCCAGTTACCATAAGCTCTTACTGTTCAATTTACAACTCGTATTAAACTCATTTCACAAGACCACATTCCATATACACTCACGACCCCATCAGAATTCTAAACAGGGATGTACCTGAAACAGTTCAGCAAAACAATATCTTGGAGTTGGACATTACACTATCTTACAACACACATGTTAAATATCTCAACAGAAGTACAAATGTGATACAACAATAGAGGCAGTTTCTCCTTGGAAAACAAAAAAAAAATCATACAATCCACTATTCTGCCTGTTTTAAACTGTGGTGATGTTTGGTATAATTATGCTGCAGCCATCACCCTTAAACTTCTGAACACAATCTACCATAGTTCACTGCATTAATATTAATATTAATACAATATTTGAGTTAACACACTCATCATTCTGAGTTACGTAAGTTGAGCTGGCAGGACCTCACTGTCAACTAGATGGCACCTATATGCATGCATTTGTATCTGTAAGGCATTACGATCCAAACTGCTCCTTTATTTAACCTCTTTACAGAAGTCACCATTATCACAGTGGACCTCAGAAAAATACTGAACTGGAAACAGAGTTTTCCAATACTATGCACCTTATTAATGGAACAAATAGCTGCTCAGACTAAACTTAGAATCATTCCACTAAGTGGTTTTAAGGTTTTACTCGCATCTTCATTTGATAACTGCAAATGTTTTAGCTAATAATATGTGTGAGTGAAGTCAGTCATTGTTGAATATGATTAAACTATGTTTTAATACTTTACATGTTTTTATATATTGCAATCATCTTTCTCTTGCAGATGAGATAATGAGCTCAATGAGATCATGAATAAAGTATAGATGAAAAATGAAGTCAGAAAGAACAGAAAAGTTCTTAATCTGAGTAAAATGGCAAACCATCTTGAGGTAAATTAAAGGAAAATACCAAAAACATCAGTCAATGCAATCCAGAGTATCCAAAATTGGCTGGTTGGATGTCAGAAAATCACTTTTAGTTGATGAGTTTGTTTTATGGAGTTACCATGTGTTTTTACAATGATAAAACTGGATAATCAGTTATATCAAATTACTGTAGTTGACTTTTGTCAGATAAGTGTAATAAGTTAAATGAAAAGACATTTCAGTAATAATTAATTAATTGGTAATTTTGCTACACAGCATTTGTAGTTGTGTTGATGAATCATTTAATTGTAACAACTTAATCAGAAATCCATAACTGATAAAATGGTGAATTCCCCAGAACCATCCATCCATCCATCCATCCATCCCCAGAAACAGTTTTTAAAAAATACCATGCAAAGTTTAAATGAGTAATTTCATCCAAAAAGGATGGAGTGACGATGTGAAAGACATTTATTGTAGTATTATTGATTGTAGTCGCTGTTAGATTCTTAAATTGCGGTTATATTGTGGTATCCCGAGGAATGTTTGACCGAAACTTGTATAAAAC
The DNA here is from genome assembly GCA_029823295.1 of Pseudamia nigra. NCBI lineage: Eukaryota > Metazoa > Chordata > Actinopteri > Kurtiformes > Apogonidae > Pseudamia > Pseudamia nigra. The sequence continues at coordinate 7,799 of JAQQAE010016698.1, forward strand.
CTGGCAGAAACATTCATTGGGAGGCAGCAGTGACCGGAAAAGATTTGTGACAAAGATCAAAGTTGTTGTGACTTCATGAAGTACCCTTCTTATCATTACTGCTAGTAATTAAGAGCTGCATGAACAGATGATGACGCAGATGATGGGTACAGGAAACATCTGATTGACATTTTTGTTCTTATTTTATTTTTATACTACACTGGAAGCTTGAAAATGACTAAAAACCTGAAGAGACTCTCACTAAACTTGCAGCTTTGAACATCTCAAACCTCATAATTGCAGTGATTTCAGCTGACAGGTCTCACTGGTTTTGCAACATCTTGTTCCCGCTCACAGCTCCACCAGTGAACAAATGTGAAATGTCTTTTGAAAACACCAGAAAGAACAGAATATCCACGACTGTATGATTTAAAGCTTCTCACTATGATTACATAACCACGTGACTGCTAACTGTGATCATTGTGTATAATGGTTAAAAATATGAATGAAATCAAGGGTAATATTATATTTCATCACTATTTCCACTTCATTTTTACTCTCTGAGCTTTGACTGTTGCTTTTTTTTTTAAGTGTGCTGTTTTTCTGCTTTTAATGGCATCTGAGTGGAGGGTTAGCATCTCCAACATCTCCATCAACACACTACAGTTTAATGATGGATGGATTTGATTGCAAAGCCAGCACCACAACACGTTGACATCAAAGGTTTGGACACACGTTCTCCAGTGTGTCTTTATTTTTATTATTTTATTTTTTCAACAGTGTAAATTAATACTGAAGACATCCAAAGTGTGAAAGAACACATATAAACAAATTAGAAAAAAAAAATTCCAGGATGTGTTTTATATTTTTGATTGTCCCAAAGTAGCCACATTTAGCTTTGATGACAGCTTTACATTGTCTCATCAGCTTCACGAGGTAGTCACATGGTTTTCACTTCACAGGTGTTTTCTTGTCATTTTCCATTGGTGTATGTGTGTCATCAAACCATTAAAACTGACATAAAAAGGGGGATTGTGGTTTTACCGATCTGCTCCAACGCTGTAGAACACATTCACATTAGAAGTCACTGCATCAATCTAAAAAGGCTTGAAAAATTTACAGTTTTATAGACTCACATTTATGATGTTCCTATATCTATCCAAATCTTTTTCAGTGTTCTTTTCAGATTATTTGGCACTGTTGTTTTATTGTTTTGAAAGTCTCTGCTTTATGGTGTTTTTTGTTTTGTCTCATTTGTCAAGAAACCAAGAAAATATTTGAGGTAAAGTTTGGAATTGTGGTAGAAACAACAAGTTTTCAAGCCACTTGGGAAAAAGTCCTATGTTTAGTTTTTCCAGTAGCGTGAGTCAGGATAATTGGAGATCAGGGTAAATAGTGCGACACACTGATGCATTCCATGCCAATCAACATACAGTATATGTTCAGGCGATGTGTCATTGCAGCCCTAATTGCATGTTGCTTTAGTTTGTGAATCATCTCTTAGCTCTGATTTGAAGAGCTCTAGAAATAAATTATAATTATTTTCTATCATTTCCCGATTGTCACTGCCCTGCCTGCTCCGTCTGTGTTTCATCGATGTTTCCAATTACAGACATTTGCTCAGGTGAACATGCTACAACCTGAAGGACTACTTGCCTCATCACAGCTGGGCATTGAGTGCATTATGTGTGTTAATGTTGCTTTTCTGTGTGTTTGTTGTTACAGGATGCACATCACGACGCTGAGGACTCGGTGGGCGAGGACGACTCCATGCCGGTAAGTCTGCATGTTCCTCCTGCTTTTCTGTTGAAACCAAGCAAGATGAGCATCCAGACTGTTTGGAGTTTTCCACTGGTTTTGCCTGACATTTACTCATAAACAGAACGAGTGCTGTGTTTATACTGACAACAGCTGTGTGTGTCAGAGTGTGAACAAGATACAGTACATGTGGCTTTATAATACTGTACTTTATTAATTTGTTGGTATAAAAAAGTTTATGTAAGAACAATCAATGATTTTTTTTAGATTCTTTGATTTTGTACTGTTTACTGTAGCTGGATGATACAGCCAAAAACTCAATTACTCTTCTTTTTTTTTTTTTTTTTTTTTTTTTTACATTTTTATGAGTCATTATCCTGAGCCCTTAGTCAAAGTTTAAGAAACGCCTTATTCATTGAAAGCGGCTTCAAATTTGGGGCAGTTGGAGGACCGGGCTACTCCCCAACAAAAAGCATAAAACGCTGCACTAATCATGTAAAAAATATAGTCATATTACAGAATCAGATTAAACAGGAGAAACTGCTACAGGAATATATAAGTCATATTTACACATACCAAAGACATCACCAACATTAAATATCAAAATCCTACAAAAGAAGCTAGGGCCTAAAGCCAAAAGACGGAATAAGACTGAAACATCGCTGGACAAAATCACTGTGACGGATGCACCAGGATTAAAAAAAATGTGAATCATGCCAAAAGATGGAAAATGTCACAATTAGATGAAAAGGATGTAAAATGACCAAAACAACATAAAATTTGGCACAAATCTGAAGCGATGAAAAAGGAACCAGATGACCCAGAAATAAATGATGCAAAAAAATAATTCTTAAAATTATTCCAAGTGATGCAGTGACACAAATGAAACCTAAAATTCAGGACAAAACAATATAAAAGAAAAAAAATTATTGGAAAGACCTCAAAACATCAAGATCAAAAAGTAAGATTTGGGAATTTTCTGCTTGTTTACTCCCTGTATCTGAACAAGATTAAATCATTGAAATATAGTGTAAGTGATTATCTGAGAGTGAAACTAAAATAGGCACAATACAAATGTGTATTGCAATAAATATAACTGTTGGCAACAATAATCATTAATTTTCCAGCTTACCATATCATCTGTACATTACATTTGAATTCTGGGATTCTGCACAAACCAGCCAAAACGTAGAACATGCTGTCTCCTTAGGTGTTCTTATTGATTTCTATGTTGTGATTTTATTATTTTCAATGATTAATACTGAAGACATCCAAACTGTGAAAGATCATGTATGGAATTATGTGGTAAAGAAAAAGTGTAAATTGACCCGTAGCAGGACTGTCCCAGGAAAGGATGACTAAGAGCTACCTCTGCTGCAGAGGATAAGTTTTCAGAATTACAAGCCTCATGTAGTAGTCCTCATGGAAGCCAGTTTTATCATAATGTTTGATGGTTTTGGAGATGTATTGAGAGTTCTTGAGATTTTTTGTATTGCCTGACCTTCTTAAAGTAGTGATGGATTGTCTTTTTTCTTTACTTAACTAAGTGTTTCCTCTAATAATATAGATACAGTGGATCTCAAAAGTCTACACACCGGTGTTCAGGTTTTTGTGACGTAAAAAGGTCACACCAAGATAAATAATTTCACAACTTTTTCCACCTTTAATGTGACCTATAACCTCTTTCTTCTTCTTCTCCTTTCGGTTCATGTTAAATTGGAGTCACCATTTAAAGTGTCTCTGATGAACCCCAAATAAAGTTCAGCTGTTGTAGTAGGCTTTTCCTGACATTTTTATAGCCACATCTTCTAGCACAAGCCATGGTCCACAGAGAGCTTCCAAAGCATCTAAGGCACAAGTGTCAAACTCATGCCATGGAGAGCTGAGACCCTGCAGGTTTTCTATCCAACTAGTCACTAAAGCAGGTGATTTCACTGATTAGCTCCTCCCTTCAATTTGAAGGAGTGCTCAGTGAAATCACGTGCTTTAGTGATTGTTGGAGAGAAAACCTGCAAGGTCTTGGCCCTTCATGGTATGAGTTTGACAACCCTGACTAAGGGATCTCATTGTTGAAAGATATCAGTCAGGTGAAGGGTACAAAAGAATTTCCAAGGAATTAAATATACCATGGAACACAGTGAAGACCGTC
>JAQQAE010016699.1:0-11684 GCA_029823295.1 Pseudamia nigra
CCGACCTGAACAAGCAAGTTGCATAGTGCTACTGCCAGCGATGGAGGGTCCGACAGGCTATAGCGGAAGGGACTTCTACCCAGTCAAAGGTTGATATACCATCAAAAAGATTTTGGAAGTATAATTTTAAAGGTGAAAATCCTACATTGTGCTGCTTAAAATCTGTGATCACAGAAGGTGGCAACCCTCTCAGCTTTACCTTGAGAATCTTGGCTTTATTCTGCAGCTGATGTAAAGATGAAGCCAAAATAATGGGTCAATATGTTTTATCTGTTTCCAATCTTTACACATTCATGTGTGCAAATTGTCAACATACATATTCAGTCATACCGCATGGCAACAGTGGCACCAGGTGAACACAATTTTTAAGCTTTATTATAAATCAACATGACAAAACAATACATTTTCGTTTCATTGAACACAGGTGTTGGTGGCTTTTTGAAGGTCTGTTGTTAGAGGCTGAAATGGTTTTCTGTGTGAAATGAAAATCCTTTCATTTCTGTTTGGCAGTTGTCAGTTTTCCACCCTGACATTTAATAGTATCATCCTCTCATCAGCCACAGGAAGGGACAACGTGGTCATAATCTGTTTTCCTTTACACTCAATGTATTGTTCTCTAGTCTTTGACAGTGCTTACATCTTTGTTTCAAGTCCACAGACAATCCATCCTGAGCCTTGTGAGGCTCAACTGTCCTTTGGTGCCTTTCGACCTGTGAAGGTCTGGGTTTGGAGATTATGTTCAGTGTCAAGGGGACAAACAGAAACACAGTCCATGGGCCAGAGCCCAAAAATTTCAATATTTGGTCCATGTCAGGGTGGCAAAACTTTATTGTGATTTTTGAAAAGATACATGTCTGTAGATATTATTTTGGTATGATAGACCTTCCTAAGTGGTAGCTTAGTCACAGCTATCACCTCATGAAGTTAACAATCCCTCAAAATAAACTCATCTTTCTGAGTGTATATCTGGTTTAGGTTCACCTTAATGACATTTTCTAATGCTTCATAATATGGTGTTTGGTATCATTGTAAAGGGGGCCTTATAGGCTTTCATTTAAGCCTGGTGTTGTATCTTTCTGACAAACACAGAGGTCATATGACCTCTTTAAACCATAAATGACACATTTTCTCACAATTTTTGCCTAAAGTATATACTTTCCCATGAAGGGACATCAGAGGCACAAAAAACAACTACTGTACTGTAATACTCCAGGGTCTCTAAGGATTCAGGAAATGTATAATATACCCAGACATTTGCTATGCGAGAGTTGATTCTGAGCCTTAATATTAAATTTCAACACTGGGCTTGAAATATCATCTAGATATGACAGATGTAGAACCAGTTAATAACTAAATTCTGGCCTGAGACTGTTCTAAGTTAAGACTCACAATCACCTTTCACACAGCAAAAGTCTGGGTATATTATACATTTCCTGAATCCTTAGAGTCCCTTGAGTGTAGCACAGAGCTCAAAGAAAGTTTAGACTTTTGGTGAAATTTGTGAGAAAATGTATGTCATTTATGGTTTAAAGAGGTCATGTGATCTCTGTCAGAAAGACACAACACTGGGCTTAAATGAAAGCCTATAAAGCCCCCTTTACAATGATACCAAACACCATATTATTATGAAGCATTAGAAAATGTCCTTAAGGTGAATCTAAACCAGATATATACCAGTCTCTAAAAGATGAGTTTATCTTAAAATAAAAGCATTTCCACACACACAATGCAAAGGCAGCTCAAGGGATTGGGACCAAATAGCTGTGTAGCCTTAAGAAAACCACTTATCAGTGAGGCTAATCAGAAAAAAAGGCTTCAGTTTGCTTGGGAGCATAATATTTTGTTGGACCGCCTTTAGCTTTGATTATGACACACATTTGTTGTGGCTTTGATTCAATAAGCTTCTGCAACGTCTCAACATTTACAGTATTTACGTCCAGAGTTGCTTTCATTTTTGCTAAGATCTTGAATTGATGATGGGAGAGTCGGACACTGTGTAAAGTTTTCTCCAGCACATGAAAGGACATGCTTTTACTTTCACTATTAATAATCAGCGATTATGATTGGCGCTATACAAATAAAGATTGATTGATTGATTAAACATAGTGCTGGGTTCTACTGTTTTTTTTAACAATTTGATGTCACCACACATTTCAATCAATCAATCAATCTTTATTTGTATAGCGCCAATCATAATCGCTGATTATCTCTAGGCGCTTCACAATTCAAGTGATTACCAGTCATAATCATTCAAAATTTTTTTCCAACCACATTTTTTCTTTGAAGATGATGGTTCAACACTATCGTTATATCACTTGTTGCCAGCTGAAACTTACATGGAGAAATTATTCAACGGGAGGCTCGTACCTATTTGCTTCGTTAAATCCAAGTGGTGACCTTTTTTTTTGGCCAGGCAGTGTATTATCTACAGACATGTACCTTTTTCAAAAATCACAATTAAGTTTTGCCACCCTGACATGGACCAAATATTGAAACTAACAGAGATGTGCAGGGAGATTCAAATTGCACTTTGCTTCTGCAGCGCCAAAATGAGAGCAGGAGAGACCAAACAACAGAAACAACAGACAATATGGCTTTTCCTCGTCTACATACATAGACATATCATCTTTGTTGGAACATCCACATTGCTAGGCTCACTGTCACATCAAACAGTCACTTTCAGACCGTTTATATTTACATTTTATCTTTACATTTTACTCATTTCACTGTGGATCTCAACAGTGTTTCCAAGTCATTGTCTTCTCTGGATTGATGTGACGGTCTCTCCCCCTCCTCTCATATTTGGATATAGTCATCTCATACTTGTTATGTTTTCTGAGTCTCACTTTGTGCCAGACCTCACACTCAAAGGCATGTACATAGTAGTAGGCATTCAGAGGTTGACATCCTGCATTCCTCTCACCTGTATCCAGTTGTTGGAGAGGAAATGGAATTGTCTTTTTGACAGTCCATCAATCTCACCATCTGAACAAGAGTGATTTGACAGTTTTGGCTCATATTGAACTTTCCTCACACTGAGCCAAAGGTGCTGGTGATTTAAACACAGGAAAGCCTTCTGCTAACCCGTCCTTCAGCCCCTTGTCCACCACATCACCATGCCCCAACTGCCTCTCCCCTCCTGCAGGCCTCATATTTTCCCGCCCCTCCGTCCTTCCATCCAGCATGTCAGCGGCCAAAATTTCAGGTACAAACTTTAACCCGCTGCTGCTGTTGGACTTACCATAGAGGGTGTTCCCATGGCCGTTTGTGAGATTGTTGTGGATTAAGTTGCTACTGTAACTATTGCCAAGGTGCTCGCCGTTCCCCTGGCTGCTCAGGAGTGTTTTAGTAGAGGTGGTCGTTGTCGCTGTGCCATTACGTTTTTCAGTCAACCTGAAGCCCTCAGACAGCAGACTGGCGCTGCTGGGAGACTGCGGTGTGGCTGAGGAACCAAGCAATTCTCGCCCTTTCTCTGACGACAGTGAATTATTCGGCAGGTGGTGACCCTGACGGCTGATGCTACAAGATCTTCGGGTTGCAAAGAACAACAGTAATACACCAAACATTACACCTCCAGCGAAGACGAGGATATAGATGGCCAGGATGTAACGACCTCCAGCTGCCTCCACATTTCCTCCAGCACTCGGGCCGTCGAGGGTCAGGTGATAGGCCGCTCTACGGCAGGGGGTGGTGTCATGGATACCTGATCTTCCCTCCTGAAGTTGAGACACATACAAGAACAGAGGAGATTGTCAATTTTGTGACTATTTATTGTAGCAGAGGGAACTAAAACTGAGCCCAATGTTTCTGCTCTCAGCAAATCCCAACAATCACATCCACACCCAAAATGACAAAAATGTAGAATGACAAACTGGTTTTTTTCCACTAATTATTGGCATGTTTACATTCAATGATGTTGGCATCAGATGATCAATCCAACATTATTCAAACATTAGAAGATCTAATGGCTACATTTCTCGCACATAACTAAAATCCAAACAAATATGAAGAACTGAAAATACATATAAAACAGGCTAAAAGCAAAACAGCCAAAGCCATGACGGGAATGACAGGATGACTAACATGCGAACATGCACCTTAATAATGTTATCAATATTACATCACTAAGGTGTGAACACTGACTAAAATTACAACTGTCTATTCAACTGGTGACATGGTGGTACACTGGGTAGCATTTGTGCCTCAGAGCAACAAGGTCGCTATTCGATCTCGATGGCAGCTGGCGGGGCTGTTCTATGTGTGGAGTTTGCATGTTCTCCCCGTGTCTGCGGGGGTTCTTCCGGGTACTCCTGTTTCCTCCCACAACCAAAAACATGCATTGGGGGTTAGGTGAATTGGTCACTCAAAACTGCCTGTCCAGGGTGTCTGCCTTTGTACTATGTCAGCTGGGGCAGTCTTCAGCACCCTCCCCAACCTTTGCAAGGATTAAGGGCCAAAAAATGGGTGGATATTCAACTGAATCACTGTGGTGTTTAAATGTATTTTCAGTAAGTCAAAGATACAGTATCATGAGCATTATTCTTTCATACGAAACCCTGACACAAGTAAGTGACCTGAAATCATACATGCATTGCTGTAGGATTAATGACAAATCTCAAAAAACCATCTAAGGCAAGACTTTAGCGTCTCTGTTTTAGGATTATACTAGTATAGAAGAAAGATTTAAAATGCCTACTCAGTCCAAGATAACCTCCCACTGTCCACACACCTATGTCTGTGCTTGTTTGTTTTTAAACATCCAAGAAGAGAAATGACTGGTACACACTGCTTTTGGAGTCACTGATCTGTTCTCTGTTCTGCGAAACAATCTGCTCTAGTGGTTAGATGTGCAGGTTATGTTTAAGGTAACAGATCAGTGTGTATAAAACCACTGTTTTGTGTCAGGTTACATTTACAGGTCAGGTGTACTTGTACACCCAATTCCAGTTCCAGAGCAGGTTACATGTGGTTACCTAAGTTGCCAGTAAATAGTTGGGCACTGCAGTTTTTAGGTAGACTGTGGTCTGAAATGTTGGTTATTGTATGGTGCACATTTAAAAAACACTATGGACAATTGCTGATCTAGTCCTAATTTTAAAGTACAACTTTCTTATTTTTATTTCAACAAATACACTGTTTGCCCCCTCACTGTATGCATGGACTAATGTTTTATTTTGATGGAGAGTGGGAGTGATAAGATCTTACCCAGCACATCCCAAAGATTCTCAGTGGATCTGATGTCTCATGCAATTAAAGCCCCTATTTCATAGCATGTGCCCCATAAATCTTGGCAGTGTCATCTTGGAATATGCCCATGGCATCAAGAAACTACTCTGAAAACCTACAGGTACACAACTAACTCCTTGATCATTCTTTGTAATACAGAAACCTGATCCTTTCAGAATGTTTGGTTTAGTACCTGGCAGGTGCAGATGTAAGTTCCCAGACTTTCCTCAGTGACCTTTACTACCTCCAGGTCAAAATGGCGCTGCCTGACGTGACTGTGTGGAGGATAGTCCCAGCTGCAGGGTTTGGGGGACAACTGGACACAGGGCAACAGGAGACGCAGACCTTTGCTCACTCGCAGCTCTCTGATGGATGGAGAGCAACGGCCTTGAAGAAGCAGGAAGATAAGCGACACACATGAGGTTATCAGGAGAGACTCCATCATTGTCATCTCAGAAGTGAATGTGAATAAATTAAGGACTTACCTTCTTCCATATCACATTTCCTTAAGGCATTGTCTACCATATCACCTGGATCAGGCCTGGACAGAAAGACATAGTCAAACTTTAACATCTTGAATATGTAATCTTTATGTGGCGCTAATATTTAATTTAACATATTTTTGACCCATGTTACATTGTCAAAGATTTCTTACACATTTGAGGAATTTGGCTCATTGTATCAAAGCTGTACAAACCCACTTATGACTTACAGTATGTAGCCTCGAGTTAATCACTGACTTCCAGTGCAGACAACGGCACCAAGAACTCAGCAATAAATCACAAAGCTATTGTGTCCAAAGACATGATTCTACTTATTTTACAAAGTCAATAGCAAACCAACTCACATAAAATCCAATAGCAATTTCCTACTGAACAACTTTTGGTGATTCCTGGAAGTTAAAAGACAGCCTGAAGTTCCATACCATAAAATATAAGATGAATGAGGGACAATACTTCGAGATGAACACCTCACTTCTACGTCAAATTCAAACTTCTCTTATCAAATGCAAACCCTAGGAATCCATTTTGAAAATAGCATTGCAGTAGAATAGCATTGCATTAAAGCAGGGTAGCACATTAATTACTTTTTCCAACCAGTAACAGCACACATGCAATTAATACCAACTTTGGACTGCTATTTTTCTCATGCAGGTTTCTATGAAAGATTCAGCACATCTATTCCTAAATTCATTGAACACAAAAAGTGAAAAGCCTCAGAATATACATACAGCTTTCTGACACAACAGGTTTTCACTCACATAATTACATTAAAGTTATAGGACACCAGTAAAACTGTAATAACAACATTACTGACGTGTTTACTTTAAAACGTGCAATGTTGAGACTGCACATCAGAAGTGTGTTGCAGAATTGCAAATGAAACAAAATGCAAATTCGATGCTTATATGCAAGCATTCATTTTGAATGTGAACACAAACTGAATACGGTTTTTATTTTGCAGTGATATTCCTGTGGTACTCACGGTGTTGAAGTGCGTATGCAGGCCTCCTCCCTTGTGCTCCACACACAGCCTAGGCCTCTGGCTTTGGCACAGATTTTACAGCTGGGATACAGAGAACAGCCGTCAGCCTGGATACGAGCCAGAGACAGAGGGCTGCCCACCAGTGCCTGGCCCTGCAAGCAAAGCACACCATGAAGGATGCTGCATGTATGTGTGTGCGCGGTGTATAGTATGTTTGAGAGTGTGCTCTACCTGGTGTAGTAATATACGGTTAATAGGCTCCTGTGAGCTGAACAGAGGGATCTCCTGAATCAAAGTAGCGTTCTGGCTGGCCACTGCCACCCGGTGGAGCTCCCCACGGTCTACACAGCACACAAACACTCTTTAAAAGCAGTACTCGTGTGGGATATTATTAGATGTTTGTGTTGCATTTATGTCTCATTTTGATTTCGTGTTGCTATCAATGTACAAACTGGGAGTTCACAAAGAGCTCCCCTTTCTGATGTTTTCATGTTCAGAAATAGACAGAGGATTTATAAAGCCCTTCATCTATCATTATCACTATTATAAAAAAGAACAGATAAAGTAGACGTAGTTGGTCTTTTACAGAAGAAAGGAGGACATTCATGCCCTTGTATGTACAGTTTATAATTTTGAAACAAAAAATTCCTTTTATCTGTACTTTTTCACTCTTTAATTCATTACTGAAGTTGGATCACACAAAAAGATTCTAATTATGCATATGCCAATGAAAATAGACAAAAACATCACTCCTCACCTGTACCAAGGTGAAGTAGTACTCCTCCTTGACCTTGTGTGTCACCTGTCAGCGTCGCGGCCAGCTTGGTGTATCGGATTCCCTTGCGGACCAGCATTGGTGCTGCAGTGACGATGCTCTCCACTAGAGGGTGATCCCTCACAAAAGTCAGCACTTTGTCAGGAAGGTTCAACGATGATGTATACCCGGCAGCCTTCAGGGCATTATTCAAGCACTGAAAAGTTGATTGAAGACATACAGTAGTATTGTGTGAAAGAACCAGCTGAAACATAGAGTAATGATGTTTGGTCACAGTGAACAGCAGTACCTGACCAGGCCTTGGTGTTGGGACGGTCTCAGGTGTGAGCCAGGGTTGATCACAGTTCTTTCTCAGGTCTTTAAAGGGACCTTCCATCATTCTGTTGATGTCAGACAGACTGAAAACACACACTGCAGATACCTCGTCCTGCTCCCTACAAGATAGGTAGAAGAAAAACTATCAAGCAACCAACACAATAACAAATATTGCAGTAGAAAAAGTTTGAAAGTGTCTCTGAAAAGATGTGATGCCTGTGAGTGTAGTGATTCAACCTTTTCCTTCTTTCTTGCCTTCATTTGGCAAACCTCATTTGCAGGTAGCAAAGTCATCGCAACAAATCTGGCTATGATGTCTATAATAGGATGGTTTTTATAGGTCATTTCTATGTCTACACTGGTTCCATTCATTTGGCATTATGTACATTTAAACATTACTTTTGATTGCTTTTGGCTACTTTTCTGACAACCAATGCACTTTGCCAAGTAACCTGATTCTGCTGCATCTTTCAATGTGGTTGTCAAGTCATGACAAAGATCTATGTCAAGACTGAGACAAGACCAAGACCAGACTAGACCCACAACAACAGCATTACAAAACTATGACTGGAGTCATGAGTGTCGAGATGATTCCCTTTTATCACTTGCTGTTTCCATAAAATTGGATGATGTTTTTTAACTTTTAGCTTTTGACTCTACTAAACAGAGTAAAGGAAACAGTATCTATTTTTTTCATGGCTGAGACAAGAATAATAAAAAGCCTAGAGAATAATTAGTTCAGTATACTATGCAGACTGCCAGCATTCTATACTTTTTGTCTTGACATGTATTTGTTTGTTCTTATGACCTTAGGGTTAAAACATTTAACTCCTTCCCCACACCATCTAATTGACTTGAAGTGTTAATTTGCCATTGTGTGTGTTTTCCATCTTACCACTGGGAGGTGAAGACCCCGTAGAAGTGTGTGCTCATGGGGTCGCCTGGAGTGTGTTCTATGGTGAAAACGTCGGTCAGGATGTTGTAGCGTTGCTTGCTCGGTCTGTCCTCACACACCAGTTGGGCTTTGAGGAAGGTGGTCCAACGTCGCTGCAGAGTCTTCAGCCCTCCCACGTCCGACTGAACAGACGGAGGATGGAAAGACAAACCCGATAGGGAATTAACAATCAACCATTCAGACAATCAGACAGTCCAACAATCCAAACATCAGGTCACCTTGCAGATTCGTGCCACTCTGGGGACTTTGACCTTGGTGTAGAGGTCGTATTCTATGGCGAGTTCAGTGAAGAAGAAGTAGATACTGTCATCGCTGCCTGTCGGGTTGCTGTCTGCCCTCTGCTCTATGAAAGCAGAGCTCACGAACTCTGGGTCTAAGAATCACATTACTTTCCTTATTTTGTGTTCTTGTAATGCGACAAAGGCATGTGGAGTTTTACAAATGTGACTGACTGGGTGTCTTACCACTGAGCCAGTGGATTGCTTGTTCAGTTCGGATGCGCTTTGGACCTGTTGACCTGGAAATGTCGAATACCGTTCCCAGGAAATTAGTGCTAGCTCCTGTGTACAAGTTCCCATCTAGATACAAAGAAAATGAACAAAACTACAGTTGAATGTTTAAACATTGACAGTGATTCTTGAAGCTCAGTTTCTGAAATCATTTATACTTCTCAATGTATTTGCCAAATCAAAAATCAATCACCTGCATTACACTCATTTTGATATTTTAAGACAGCGTTTATCAACTCAATGCTTTAGACTTAGTTTGCAATATTACAACACATTTCTTCTTCATTCCTTTCTAACACATTTCTTCTTCATTCCTTTCTACACAATCAATTGCATTTGTTCACACAGGAAAGCATTCAATTTAGATGTCCTGGATACAATTAACCAGGAAATCAAAAATTTTCTACTGTAATGGGCGTTAGAATTTTAAGGAGTGAAAACATGTGAATTATTATGTCGAGACCACCAATCCCTACTGTGCATTTTTTGTTAATTGTGTATTTTCTATAACAAAAATGTATTACAAATGCTTCTGTTCTGCACAAAAAAGTCTGGCACAAGTATTTTGGATTTGATATATCCATATTTAGATGAAGGCTTTGTCTTTTGCTGGTTTCTCGTGAGGTTTTATGGCTTGTGTGTTTTCACAAATTGTCATTCAGAGCTCCTACCAAAAAAACAATGACATGTACAGTATTGTGCTGCATTAATCACAAAGTGGGACTGACTCACCTGCCATGACGGCTGTGTAGTGCTGATTGGGCTCATATGGACACTTTCCTTTTCCATTCTCCATTTTGATTGCTCCATTGTCAAATTTCTCCAGAGTGAAGTTTGAGAGGTTCTGCACAATCAGATGGATGGCAATGTGACAATATTAACTCAAAAAAAAAAAACAAACAAACACACACACATTTCTATTACTTGTGTACTCTACTTGTGTACCAACAATTAAAGTAGCACTAGATGTGTTTACACACCAGCCTTTGTTTTATTATTATCGGATTTATTTGGTCTTTGTTCTCAGTTTGAAATTGCTGTCAGCTTTCAGCTTCTTCAGCTGCCATCTTTGAAAGTTAAAATGCAACCTGATGATGACGATTTTAATGAGCTCTTTTTAAGTTCTCCAAAATGGCTTCATTGAATCTGCTGCTAATGTCACTCTGGTGAAAGATGATTATTTGTGGTTGTAAATGAGTTGGAAAAAGTTAAGAGGAAACAAAAAAGATAAAAACAATAGAAAACATGCAATACTAAAGTCACAAAAGATGTGAATTCTGTAAAATACACATCAAGATGAAAATATTGTGAGCCATTTTATCAAGTAACAAGAAAAAATGATAATTTATATATTAAATTTATATATTAAAGATATAAAATGATATCTTTAATGTAGCTTATTTTGAACAAATGCACAACCCACCCACCGTGAGGACATACTCACCACATATGCACACTTGGGGTCAAAGGCATAGGTGCCACACGTGTAGATGCGGCCGTCTCCGAGAAACTCCAGCAGGCGGATGTAGTTCCTGCAGTCGTCCTGCAGGTGGCGAAAAACACACAGAAATAAGTGAAAAGCACCTTGGATCCAGGTTCAACTAAGTACATTCAATTCGCTTTAATGTCTTTAACAGATACTAGGCCTGTTACAATAACTTTTTTGTTACACAATACATTGCCCTAGAAATTATTGCAATTAACAATATTAATGTAAAATACTGTCACTTTTCATCATTTCACAAAAGGAGCTGGTTTCAAAGCTAAACTCCACACATATTTTTGACTGAACAAAGAGTCATTTAATATAAAGTGCCTCTGACATGCTTTTCCATGTTTTTCGCCTCCTCCATGTCAATCATAGACACAGGAGACGAGTGGAGCAGAGGGATCTTCAGCACAACCACCAACAATCTAATCTTTGTGTAATTTGTTCTCATCTTCACTGAGGTGATATATTGTGGTCAGGAGAATTATCACAATATTTTCCTTGATCGTTCGGTAAGGCAATTAACTGAATACTGTGACAGGCCTAATTATAATGTGCAGAAGTTCTCAGTTGGTGGGTCAGACTAAAAAAAAAAAAAAACCTTCATGTGCTCATTTTCAGTTCATTTTTTGATCATTTCTGATATTCTGTGGACTGCTTTGGTAATTTTGTTGATTATTTTGTTCAATTATTTCTTTTTTTGATTTGATCTTTTTTCAGTTTTGTTTACTGACTGGTTTTTGCTGATTTATATATGATTTTGTTCATAGTTGGAACAGTTGGAGCTTTACAACAGTTCTATACTGATCATTATGGGGGTCGGCTGTGGCTCAGTAGGTTGTCCATGAACACGAGGGTTAGCAGTTCAATCCCCGGCTTCTCATGTCCACAGGCCAAAGTGTCCTTGAGCAAGACACTGAACCCCACATT
>JAQQAE010016700.1:0-11683 GCA_029823295.1 Pseudamia nigra
TCATAATCACTGATTATCTCTAGGCGCTTCACAATTTGAGGCTGAGACCTCATGACTATACAGACAATTACAACTATAGCATACAATTAACCTAGTACATGTTTTTAGTTTTGATGCATGGTTAATTTTCTTGATTTTTTTTGTTTCATTTTGCTTATAGTTTTGTTCATTTTTGTTCATTTTACTTCTAATGTTGTTCATTTTATTGATTATTTTGTGCATTTTGCTCCCATTTTACCAACACAGAAAAGGAACAAATAACCCCATCCCCTTGAAATCACTCGAAAAGGCAAATATGTAAAGTCCAATTTAAAATCAGGCCCATCTACCTCAAGCTCGGATGTGTGTATTAGAACTGAGAGAAAACAATTTGGATGATTTGTTGAAATGACTTTGCAAATGACAGAAAGAAACCTCTGTACTTCCTGAAAGTAAATGAAAGAACCTAAGGAAATGAAACTGAGCATACCCTAAAGCCACTATGGAGATGAAAATGAATAATCTCATTTCACTGTGGCCTGTGTGTGCTGATGAAAATAACACTATGCACAGGAACACTTTGATAGAAACACTCCTCAATTTTTCATTATCTATTCTTAGCAATCTCAGGAGACTCTTGTCTTTTACTACCTGCACAGAGTGAAAACAAACGGAGGTAAACTGATATGACATTTTTAAAGATAAAGGTGTAATGTTGTAAATGTTCCTAATCGTATAAGTCAGCACTGCAGCATGCTGAGGGAATTTCTCACTCTCACTGCAAATAGGATTAAAACATGCCCCAAATTTGTTTTATGTTACATTCTCCTGCAATTGCAATCACATATTAGTGAACAGTCATGTCAGGTAGGTCAGGTAGTTTGCTGTATCCTCACTCCCATGGTTATCTCATGGCCACTGCCAAAACCTACACAAGGCTGATTCTTCCATATACCCTCCTAACAGCACTATCCATGTTGCCGTAGGGTCACCTCACCCAGCAAATCAAATCCAGAATGGAACGAACAGGATTCACAGAGCAGGATGTGCAGGCAGGTAATCAGCCCAGTGGCCTTAGAGGCATAGCTATCGTTCACAGTATGTGACATCAGTGCCATGTTGTTTGTCACAAAGTCTGGTCAGAGGTAGCCGGTGACACTGCAAAGCAACGTGGTCAAGAAAGAGTTCAATTGTCATCTCTGCATCGGGCCTCACAGGAAGGAGGCCCAAGCAGTGAACGACTTGGTTCTTCATACAACTGCTCAAATACATCGAGAGTCATCCAGTCTTTACCAGCAACGCTAAGTCGATAGGCACGTCTCCAGGAACTTCAGGGTAAAAGGGGGAAGAAGTGAATTTACAGCAACGTTCTCTCACTCGACCCTATTGGTCTCCACTGCAGAGTAGGACCCACTGCTGACATAATCGGTTGCGCTGGCATGGAATGCAAGCAGTGCCTGCACCTCTGCGTCGGTCCACTTATCATACATTATTCTTTCAATTGTAAAATCGGTATTGATCCACAATGAGTAAATCTTTAAGTTCTGCCCAGGAGTTTTCAGGACCGTTTGTAGTGTCTATCCCCAAGCAGTGACTTGGTTAGAACCAGTAAAGTTTCCTGTAATTTGATTTGTGGGGGAGGTTCCTGCAGTGGAGATAAGCACCAAGGGCCCTGGCCCCATAAAATTACCCTGAAATGGAAACACGCCTGATGACTGATCTCTACCTTGCAACTAGAAAAATAGTGAATCTCACTGGTGATGAGTGAACTGAATCGAACTGAATTGAAAGAACTTTATTTGTCCAGGTCATAAGTAAGAAAAATCAAGTTATTAAGATGTCTTCACTGGTACTGAACACTCTGATGGTTTTGGTGATAATGGATATATACATTTTATATAACAGATACTGCATATAACGTTCAGTCCTGCAGCATAATGATGTTAGTTGTCCACTGCGGCTGCTCCTCTGCTGGGACAGAATGAGGTAGAGAGGTTGGCCATGAGTCCACCCCCACCGCCTCTGATCCAGCCTTTTAAATAGTCCAATTGTTTTACATTGTTCTGTTTGATGCCGCGTCCCCAGCAGACCACAGCATTAAAGAGTGCATTTACAGTCATTCACTGGCAAAACGTGCAGCATCTTAAGGTAGACGTCAAAGGACCTGACCCTTTGCAGGGAAAATAGCAGTGAATCATGTGTTCTGGGAACAGTCCATCTTGTTGTCCAGATGTACACCAAGATGTATGTCAGCACCACCTCGGTGTCCACACTGCCAGTACTGACTAGCTGAAAAGGGGTCTTAGACATGCAGAAGTCCAGTCTACAACCTCCACTTTCTCATCATACATGGACAGAAATGATAACGTCACCCACAAGAGGACAACTCTGCATGCTATGTTGAACGCCCAGCAGAATTAGGCTGCAGCCAACTGCCACGCTCCACTGGTGGCAATGCAAAGCACCAGGATGTGGTCCACAGCTGATCAACTGGCATGAATCCAGACTGTTCAGGCTGCTGGTGGTCAAGCAGTAGTTGCCGTACCCTTGCTGTGGACACAGAGGAGGGTAATGTGTAGTTCAGGAAGAATACTCTCATCTGATTTCAATGTGTTTGTTAGACTTGATATGGATTTTTATTTTGGCGGCGACTCTGTTCATGAGATGCTCTGGGACAATCTGAGCAAACCTGACACAGATGGCCCCTCAGATCTCAAACCACCAACAGAGACTAGGATATGCACTGTTGGATGAACAATAAACGAAACGTATTCAGCACAAATAACATGAAATCAAGTATGAAGTCATTACTTCACCCGTGAAATAGTGACTTCGTACAGGAGGAGGATGGAATGGGGGAGGTTGAATTTCCAGTGAATACGTTGCTGAGGAGGGCACAGAACAGAGGGGGAGAATAAATGACTGCTGCCAGTTACAGTATATACCAGCCAAATTGGGGTGTGTAAAGTAGAGATGAAAGTGACATCTGAAATATGCACAGGATTCATTTGATGCACAACTGAGTATCGCCCACAAAATAAACAAAAACCAGAAAGCACTGATTGTGCAGAACTCCTCCAAGGCAGTTTCTCTTCATAATGAAAACCTGTCATTATCATTTCAACCTATGCTCATTTCCCCCACAGTGTTATGGCATGAAAAGTAATATTCTTAATTTTATGTGACCCCCATGATTGGATTCTTTGACCATGAAAACATACCATTAGCATTTGGAATTACATACATATCATTATTAGTTCAGTAATTATTCACAAAAAATAATATTTCCATAATGGTGATTTTCTTCTGGATCTAGCTCTGTAAATGTTGAAGATGCATCAAATCCATGGACACATTACTGAATCAGCAGACTTTCCACTACGGTTTGGTGTCACTTCCATGTCTATAGCTTTATTTACTACCTTACAGTATTTATTTTTCCTCAGCCCTTGAAAGTATAAGCATTCTGAATCACGATATCCAGAATACTGTCCATATCTGGATCCAATTTTGTGGTTTGACAGAATCTGTTATGGTGTTATCCTGTTTTTTTTTTTTTTTTTTTGGGCTAAATTTTCTGGGTGTTATTTGTGGCGTTACAAGGACAACTGTTCAATTTGGTCCTATTTCACAATGGTGAAGAATCTTTTTTTTTATGTGGATCCAGACAATAACCCGGATCACCTGAGAATCTAATTAATTGTTCCTTGTTTAATTTCATGAAAATTTCATCAAAATCCGTTAATTATTTTTGGAATATTTGGAATCACATTAATATTATCATTGGTTCACCAATAATCTGATATGTTCATCTATGGCCCTATCTCACAATGGTACTGAATGCAAAAAAATTCCTGTGATCCGGATCACCCCCAAAATCTATTCAAAAACAACCAAATAAAAAGGCTCTGACGTTTTTTGCCCATCCCTAAGTTTGGGAAGGGCAGGTACACAATGGTCCTCTACAGTACATGGATGTTGGACTGTGATGTGATGATCCCATTCCATGATTCAGTGAAATATCTGGAAAAAACTGCTTTGAGTCACACAAAATGAAAGTGGTATATTGCAATGTGAGAACAATAGAGATATTAGAGATTTAACTCAATTGTTCTTATCCACTGTCATCCACTATGGCAACTCGAGTGCAGTGAGGATACGGCTCAGCTCCACATCATCTTGACAAGTCCAACTCAGAATTAATATCACTTATGCAAGTGCTTTTTAATAAGTTCGAGGAAGACATTATAGGACGGCAGCTCATTTAGATAAGCTTCAAGTTACAAAGTAGCTGTGTGTGGAAAAGGAAGAAAATATCCAAGATGTATGAATCCTGAGTGAAATAAAACATGAAAATATTATATGGCAGAGGTTTTTACCAGATGTAGAGGTTCATTATGTAACATTTGCATCTGTTTTTAGGGGATAGTGTTGTAGTTAAGACCACCTAAACTGAGACCCAGCCATGACTGAGACCAGGGTGTGCCAAAACTGAGACAAGACCCAGGCAGGGCAGGTACACGTCATGGCTGAGACCAGATTAGAGACGCACCGAGGTTCCAAATGTGACAGACTGACGTGCTGTCATCAGTTTTATTTGTAGCCATTTGCTTCAGTTTCTAATTGTTGGAGCTTTGACACGAAGTTAGTTTTTTACATTTACAGAAAAGGGAATGAGTATGACTCATAAAGTGCATGAAGGTTGGAGTGTTGTTTTTGTAACTTGGTTGTGGTTGCGTTACCACCTATTTCCCTCTTTCTACAAGGACAAGACATGACGTCACTGTTATTTACATAACTCCTAGATAGAAATCACTTAAGATTAGATCTAGAGTTGCAAAATTTGGGGCATTTTCACAGTTGGACCCTTTCCATGGGAATTTAAGGGAGTTTATGGGAATAAACAGGAATAAATTCACCAAGTTGAAGGTTGGACTTAAAAGGGATTTCAGATATAGTTGGGGAAAATATATATTTGCATAATTTTGACTAAAACAACCTGATGTCACGCAAGTATACACGATAATATCTGTGCTCTTACTCCATCACATGCACATAGCACATTGCTTCCTCGTGCAATCCTGTGCACAGACGGTTCCTAGAACCCTGAAGATTTTGCAGTGGCCTCAACAAACATATGAAGAGTTAGCCCAGCCAAACAACCAGAATGGTCTTCAAAATATTTTACAATTGTTGTACAGAAAAACATGCTGCAGGAGGCAGAAAAAGCTGTATCATATCTGAAGTAGCGAGGATCAGTCCAGTGTCAATAGTCCAGTGTTTTAGAAATCATCTGTGCATTTGATGGAAAAATGCACAGTGCATATAGGGGGCGTGGCCTCCATAACCCTGCAGTAATATTTCTAAAATTCCCCAGCTTCTCTTCCTTGGGAAAGTTTCCAGAAATTTACCTTTCAGGGAGGACAGACTCCATCAAGGAATTACCGAACATTTTAGATCAACAAGAAATGTATGAAGTATTTTATTGCTTCAAATCACATTGGTGTCTTGGAAATATAGTGGCATTATGCATTATGGTCTTAACTGGTCTTGAAATGAAATATTGAGTTCTTTTTTGGCCAAGACTAGACAAGTGATTTTTCACCAGCATTAGAGTGTGTTTTGTGCTAAGAGCTGGTCTTCAGTTCATGTCAGCCAACTGCATTTCTGAGTTAATGACTTTCTCCATTGGCTACACTCATGATAAAAGCCCGTGCACCGATTTTAACCTGTGCCAAGGAGGTTAATGTTTTGGCTGCTGTTCGTTTGATTGTGTGTCTGTTAACAGCTTTACCCAAAAAGATGGATTATGATCAAACTTTCTGAGCATGATGGAAATGGCACAAGGAAGAAATGATTAGATTTAGTAATGATCCGAATCATCATCTGGATGCATGATTTATTTTTTTTTTTTAATCATTGCGTTCTTTCTAAATTGTTTCAATTAGTGTGAATGACTAAACAGCTCCATTTAAACAGCTGCAGCTTGGTGAAAGTTTGTGCTCTGTTGTCTAGTTGTATTTTGTTGACTTGGATCAGTTTTCTACAACAATTATGCTACAGTATGTTCATCCCCAAGTTTTTCAGTGCCCCTCTCCCCTCTGCTCCTCTTCTGCACCAACAGTCGACTGTAGCTACTGGGCCCCTTCTCACCTCAGCACATTGAAAACAGCTATGGCATGTCAGCATATGCACAAGCTGGCCTTCTGCATGGGTACCTGATGTTCAGAGTGTTCAATTTACACCACTGGTTACTCCAGTCTAACCCACCTGCAGCAATAAGATTTCAGAAAACGGAGCCTATCACCCAGGTGACATTTTTAGGTTTGAAATTGTTAGAAGGTGGTTGGGGTGGTGATGGCGGCAAAGCAAACCCTTGGACTTTTTCACAGGAAGCAGGAGTTCACATCCAGCCTAATTTTTATGTTTTTGCACCTCTCATAATGTATGTCTGTATGGCTGGCCCTCACCTTGACCCATTTCCCTTGCCTGACCACGCTGCTGAACTCACATCCAATTTACCTCTCAATTCTTTTTTGCACCTTATAAATACTGTTTGCACATTTAGATTATTATTGTATGCAACATGTATCCTATTTCTGATGGTCACTGCACAGACTCACAACTATTTGAAACAGACACAGTCTTCATTTGGCTAATGAGGAAGGAAAGCACATAACAATACTACAATGAACCCCTAACATATGCTCATATACATTGCACAGGGTTCAAACATAGCACAGTTAAATCACAGGTCCTTTTCAGCACCAAGTGTATAGTTACTAGGCCCATTCTCAGTCCCAGTGCACTGAAAGCAGCTGTAATTTCATAGCCATTGGCATGTCAGCATATGTATATCCTTTGGTGTGGGTGTCTGACACACAGACTGTACAATTTATGCCACTGGTTACTCTCGTGTAACCCACTTGCAGCAATACAGGCCTGTGTGCCATATCCTCCACATCAGAGACTGAGGATATCACTTAGGTGACATTAAGTGTGAAAAATTGTTAGAAGGAGGTGAGTGGGGTGGTTATGGCAGCCTTGGACTTTCACACAGGAAGCAGGTGTTCATGTCCTGTTTAATTCTGTGAAATGTATGTTTTTCTGGCTATCCCTCACTTCAACCTCTTTCGCCGAACCAAGTTAACTTGTGCCTAAACCTCATACTTGGGAAATGACCCATCTAGCATGTCCAGGACCTACGCTAAAGGGTGCCATGGCAGGAAACAGTACACACGAAAGGCTTTGATATTTCAACATTCTAACTAACGCAACTGACTTTAGCTTCAAAATGCGCTTGGCTCACATTCAAAACAGCTAACTCCCAGCACAAAATCTGCACAAATACAACCATGCGAATAATTTAATCCCTTTTCAAAATTTCAACCTTGGATTTTCCTCTTCTTGTAAACATTACCTCAAGTAACTCAGAGCTGTTTGAAACTGACCCAGTGTTCTCCAGCGTACTGTCTTTCATTTGGTTAATGAGGAAGAAAAGCACAGTATGATACTACATGGAAACCGCTCACATGGCTCATATACTGTACATTGCACAGGGTTCACACATTGCACAGTTAAATCACAGCAGATAAAAGACAAATATGATAATGATGTCTGTAGCTATCCCAGTGGGCCATCTCCAAGGGGACGCTGCCACTGACTTATCTTAAATATATTTGAAACAAGCCTCTCTGTATATGACAGGCAAAGTCACACTTAATGTCAAGTACTTTTGTGACTTTATTTAGCACAACAGGACACGGAAAATAACTGCAGTTTGTGCCCTTAAACACTCAATCATGGAACAGACCTTCAAATGCTTTTAGCAGGTGAACTTGGAGATTCACTGGATCCATTCAGGCTACCTCTTATTATCCCCTGCCTGATTGAATGAGATGATGGTACAGCAGAGAGCTCAGTTCTCACCAGTGGGAAATGACCGAGGCTGTTCAGTGAGGCCAATGCAGCTATGTTACAACTTTAAGTAACTTAAAGTTGTAACATAACTATTGGCTGCTGGGGCACTGTGGGTTCCAAGAAGCCCTGAGTCCCTGAAAATAGCAAGTGAATACATTTTTGTCATGAGTGATCATGGTCTCAAATGTTTTATTTGGGCACTTAAATAAGTGAGCTGGTGGTCTACCTTTAACTTTGCACTCCACAATTAAGATATTACGGCAAATGATCCAAGAAAACACTGCTGTGTTGTCATTTGATTGACACACTGCTATGGTAACTCGACACGCAAGCGGAGCTGGACTGACTCAGACCTCTGTGTCCTCCATTTATACATTAGGGCACAGTTTTACCCGAGATACAGTTGACTGCAGTTAAGTGTTTACACTAACAACACCATAATATGACTTTGTTCAGCAATGCTTGGTGAAGTTTTACTGTGTCAAAAAGCTAGTGGTTAGCATTAGCTTTCCCATGAGACCCCTGACATACTACTCTCTGGTAGCTAAGCTAACATTCATCTAAATATGGTTATATCCTCTTTTTGGCAAAAATGTGACAACGTGGTTGGCTTCAAAATGGCCATTCAGAAACCAATGGATGACATCATGCTCACTTTGTCCACTGACATATATGTGACCATACTGTACATACCACAATACTCTATATTATATAGTCTATGCTTTGTATGTACATACATAAGTAAGTACGTATGTGCTTCATTTCAAATGGCCCTGCATCTCCAAAGTCCAATCTAACAATACCGTATTTTCCGGGTGATAAGTCGCTCCTGTATATTAGTTGCAAGAGCAAAAAAATGCGTAATAAAGAAGAAAAAAACATGTATTAGTTGCTCTGCAGAACAGGTTGCATTTGTTCGGGGCAGCCACGACGGCGCGCTTAGAGCTGCATGGCGCGGCAGAAGGGAAAGCTCGCGGCCCACCTCCTCTAGTGGCTGTCAGTGTGACTAACGCCCTATAGTTGAATTTATTCAAAATACAAGGCAATCCGATGTATTTATCGCTCCCCTAGCCAGACTATGCAAAAAAAAAAAATGCAACATTTAATCTGGAAAATATGGTACTTGTCACATGGGTAGGCAGGGAAGGGGGAAGGGTTACTATGGCAACTACCACCTCATTTGCATTTTAATTAGGCCAAAGAGCTCTTTTCATTGGGTGTAAAATACATGACGACAATCTGAATTCAATTTTTAAATTGTTAATTATGCTGATTCTTTTCTTTATTGTTGTTTATTACATTATTATTATATGGATTTTTAAAACTCATTTATTCACATTGTCTACCCTGTTTGGCTCAATTTTGTTAATTTCTTTTAATTACTTTGTGTATTTTGTTAATTATTTTGGCCATTTATTTTCTTAGCTATTTTGGCCATTGTTTTATTCACTTTTTCATTTGGTTGATTTTTCTTTCATTTTTTCAATTATTTTGTTTATTTTATATTCATTTTTTTACATTTCATGGATGATTGTCATTTTTGATATTTCTTTATCATTCTGTTCATTTTTGTTCATTTTCTTGGTTATTCTGTACATTTTTCTTCATTTTTTCATTGTTCTGAATTCTTTTGTGCCGTTTTGTTAATTTCTTTCAAGTATTGTGTTCATTTTTGCTTGTTTTGGCCATTTTTGTTCATTTTCTATCTTTCTGTTGATTTTGTTCACTTTTTAAATTTTGTTGATTTATAATTATTTCATTTATTTTTTAATTAATTACATGCAATTTTTGCATGATGGTTGTAATTTTTTGATCCTTCTGTTCATTTTGTCCATTTGTGCTGGATTCTGTTTTGTTAATTTTTTCAGCAATTTTGTTAATTTGCTACTGTTATTGCTTTCAGCATTTATTTTTCAATCACTTGACAATTCTGCTTGTATTCTCAGGCATTTTGCTGAATTTTTACATATTTCATTCATCTTTTTGTCTATTTTCTTAATTGCTGTTGATTTTTAGTCATTTCCTTGATTATTCTGTTATTTTTTTGTTCTTTTGTTCATTTCTGTTCATTTATCCAGTTATTTTCTTCATTTTGCTATTCTTCCTTTTACCTTCAGAATTTATTTTTTCAATTTTCTGACAATTTTGCTCATATTGTGGATGATGATTTTCATTTCTGTTGATTTCCTTCCAAAGAAGAATCAGCCAGGGCCCATTTTTGAGACTAACAATGTGTGATCTGAGATAGCTGATGTGGTATTTCATTTGCAAATTTGGGTTCTATACAAGTGTCTTGATAAAACGTCAGTGAATCACTGCTCCAAAAAGTTCAAAAAAGTTAGTGTATACTTTTTGTTCGGGGTGGATTTGCACTGCTTTATTAGATCTGCGGATACTTTCTCGACGTGCATTCTGCAGAGTCTGTAGGTGAAGCAGTGCAGCGGCCCGAATCTCTCTCAGTAAGGGTTGTTAGTTCCTTTTGATTTGTGTTTGGCCGCCTGTCACCCAAACCCATTCCCTGAAATCACATCACTATAATGGTCTAATCAGCACTTAACGAGCCATGTTACATAAAATCGATGCCCCCTTCCATTTGAGAATGCAGAATATTTGGAGGAGGCTGATGAAGGTTTGTGAAGGGGGAGGGGGGGGCTCGGAGACGCTGTCAATACAGCTCTGCAGCGGCTGGACACGTCGGCCTGCTGAGCGCACAGGATGCACTCGCCCTCCAGCTTCAGTGATCCTCCGAGATCCAAGCTTTTACAGCAAAATCCTTTGTTTTGCTGACTAATCGGGTATTGATTTCAACAAGTCCGAATAAGGTTGTCAGGCTGCTGTCGGACCACTGGTCGACCTGTGGAGCGGTGATCGTCAACTGGTGGTCCCAGGGCCGCAAAGGGGCACCAGAGCCTCCCCTTGGGCCTGCAGTATACTAATATCATAAGTCAGAGACAAAACCCCAGCTCTAAAAAATTCATCCAGGTGGAAAAATGTGAATTAGATAGTAATGGAGTGCTATTAAAGTGCGGATTTCTTTATAGACACAACAGCGTGTTTCAGCTTTTGTCCAATCAAATGTTTTGTGTTTGGATGTTTACAGCCATCGCTCAATTTTTATGTCAAAAAATATCAGCAAGGGCTCAATTTAAGGTTAAACGTGAGTCAAATGATCAGTAAAAAACTGTGTTTTGAATCAGCTGGTGTGAAAAGGGGCTTAAAACATAATATGGTGCTAAAGGGTACAAAATTTAAGCAAAGTGAACAGAAGTGAAGGAAAATGAAGAAAAACGTAGAGAAGAAAATCAAGGAATACATACAAAACAAAAAAATGAACACAAATGTACAAAATAATCAAGTAAATGAGGAAAAGAATCAACAAAGTGGACAAAACTAAAAAAAAAAAGAGCAAGAAACAAAATCAGAAACATGACAAAATAATCAGTAAACCTCAACAAAAAATTACCTAAATAATAAATAGATAAAAATAGATGAAAAATGAACAAAATAGGGACGAAAATCAAGAAACCTACAGAAAATAAACAGAAAAATTCATTTAAAAAAAAATCATGAAATTGACCAGAAGGTAAAACCAAACTAGGAAACAATGAAAAATGAAAAAAAAATTATCAAGAAAATAAAGAAAAATGAATAAAGTAAGAAAGAAAACAAAGAAACTTGAACAAGAAGTAAAATGACAAGAAACAAAAAGTTATCAATCAATCAATCAATCAAACTTTATTTATATAGCACCAA
Source organism: Pseudamia nigra (assembly GCA_029823295.1). Classification (NCBI taxonomy): domain Eukaryota; kingdom Metazoa; phylum Chordata; class Actinopteri; order Kurtiformes; family Apogonidae; genus Pseudamia; species Pseudamia nigra. The sequence goes on from JAQQAE010016700.1 coordinate 11,653, forward strand.
TCATAATCTCTAGATTATTTCTAGGCGCTTT
>JAQQAE010016701.1:0-11683 GCA_029823295.1 Pseudamia nigra
TAATATTGAATGGATGTGATAAATTTGATCTGTGCTGTTTACTTAAGTTATGTTCTGTGAGGCAAGAGGGGTAGGCATAGAAATGAAAAGCTTTGCTTCTGCCTACACCCTTTCGGTTGTATACAGATACTGTATAATGTATGGACTTTTTTTTTTTCATGTTGGTTTTTTATGTCTTTTTTTCATGTTGGTTTTTTATTTGTCTTGAAAATGAACCGAATAAATTTTGAAAAAAAAAAAATGAACAAAATAAGAAGAAAAATTAAGAAACCAATCAAAAGTTGAAGAAAAAGTCAACAAAATCAGAAGAAAAATGAACAAATCAATCAAGAAAATGAACCAAATTAGATGCAAAAAGAAGAAAAATGAACAAAAACAAAGAAAATGAGCAAAACTACCAAGAAGTTATGAAGAAAGCAACAAAAATAAGAAAAATGAACAAAATAATCAAGTAAATGAACAAAATAGTTGCAAAAACAAGAAAAATAAAAAAAACAACAAACATACACAACAAACTTTCAAATTGAGTCCTCATACTTTTTCTTACACATTATCAACTAATAACTAAAGTATAATTATGACTGTATTGCACTAAACTGACCTACATGGCTCTAAATAAGTGCCATTATTTCAATCAATTATATACTTCATTGATCCTCGAGGGGAAATTCACATTTTACAAATTGTTTGGAACGTACCACAAGGCTGAAAATGCCATAACAGTTTTTAATCATTCATGCGTGAAAGGGTTAAACATGTTTCTAGTCCATGACAGGCCATATTGCTGCCCTCTGTCAGTTCATCGAGGTACTGCATCAACTCTGTCTGAGCAGGACACAGGAGGATGAGTCACTGTCGGGAATTGGTTTCCATTCATCTGAACAGATTATCCCTTGGCTTTGGCAGGTTTTCTCTTCTTCTATCAGTGAGCTAACCATGACTGCATACTGTCTGACTCCGAGCAGCCTAAGCCAATTCGCTTCCATGTGCAAAATGACACCAGTACACAAAATGTGATTCTGCTGTTCGGTTCAGTAATCTCATAAACATACTCACCTGTCCTTTATAGAAGCCCTCAAAACCATCACTGACGGCAAACATCTTGTGGCCCTCAGAGATGCCCACTCGGACAGCCGAGCGGACAGCGGCATTCATGCCCGCTGCGGGGGCGCCCACGTTCAGAACTGCCACGTTGAAGTTGCTCTGGGGGAGTAACACACAGCAACAGAAAGTATACACATGAATCAAGACGAATCATATGATGCAGGGCACACCGCGGAAAATAGTTGACATTTTTAAAATAATTTTCTTGATTATTTCGTAATTTTTTGCTATTTTAGTTAATTTTCTGAATTATTTTGTAGAAAAATAATTCAGAAAATTAGCAAAAGATGTCAAGAATTAGCATAATATTTAAAAAAATGAAAACATATTCAATAATTGAACAAAATAATCAAGAAAATTAACATAAAGTATAAAGTTACAGTGAAGGAGAATCATATGATGCAGGTCACACAACTGGAATATATTTGTTAATTTTCTGATTATTTGCTCATCTTTAATAATTTTGTTAATTTTCTTAATTATTTTGCTAATTTTTGTTCATTTTCTTGATTATTTTGCTGATATTTAAAAACATTTTTGTTAAATTAGTTATTTGATTGTGTTGTTCTACATTTTTTTATTTCCTGATTGTTTTTATAGATTTTTTTTCTTCATTGTTAAATTTGTCATTATCTTGTTGACATTTTCTTTATTTTGTGTTTATTCAGTAATTTATTATAATTTTCTTAATTATCATTAGATCACTTTTATTTGTTTTGTGGATATTATGATCACTTTCTTGATTATTGTGTTCATTATTTTGTTGATTTTTTTCATTTAATGCTTTACATCTCATTGTCTTTCGCATTTAATAAGTATTACACATACAAGTGCTATGATGTGTGGATTATTGAGTTCTGTTCCATTTCTGAGCCATTTCTGTTCTGTTTTGTTTGTTGGTTTCCAAATTTCAACTGGAAGTTATGGGATTTCCAGTCATGCCTGATCGTTTTGTGGCTGACTATTGTTTAAACACTTGCGAGGATGGTTTTAGTTTATTTCTTACAGTCTGACATTTCTTACATCTTTTGAAGAAATGGAGCGTTCACTGCTGTGCAGTGGTCACTTCACAAACAAAAACTCATGGAACACGGAAGCACACGCTGCTATGCACGAGGGCTGCTCGCATTCTGTTATGGCCCAAATGGAAGAGAATGTTGAGTGATTTTATAGTTGTTGGAAAGATATCAAACAGATTTACCAAAACATGGAGTTTTATTCACATTGGAGCAACTTTTGATGAGAAACAACAATGGTAAGACGATCTTTGTTATCATCACCAGGTTTTGTTGCTGTGATTTTTCTGTATTTTTTGTCTGTTTGCAGTGTGGTTTTGAAAGATATACACATATTTATATATCGCTGGATTCAGCTCAGTGTGAGCTTTCATTGAATGTGTTACAATCCAGATTTATGAACCACAGTAAATGACAAAGAAAAGATTTGGCAGTCATCTTTCGAGTCTTTGAACATAATGTCTTGTTGTGTGGGCTGCGGTTTGTTGTTCTGAATTGCGTTGCGCTACATTTTTCAGCAGAGATTCTGACAATTACAGAGGTGAGATTCTGATGATTATGGAGGTGAGATTTTGACTATTATGGAGGTGTACAAGATGTGTGGTTTTATTCATTGATTAGAAGGCAGGAGCCGTGAGCTGCAAAATTAGACCTTGCCCCTGTATCTGGGGGCAAGGGTAGGGGGAAGAAAATTGTTGTTGGCACACCACTGGATACATGTTCATTATTAATCAACCGAAATTACTATACAGTGCCACGGATCTAAAACTATTTACCAGTCTGTGTTGCCCAGGCAGCTGTGCCCTTGAGAGTCTTGGCCATCATTCTCATCAATAGATATGTGGTCGGGGCTGTCAGAGTCGCTGTCACAGTGGTCAGCTGTGTCTTGTCCAAATACAGCCCAAATTTTTATGGTCTTATACCCATGGAGTGCTCTTCAATCCCATCACCAATTTCAGCTCCAAATTCAGCTTCAAATTCAACCTCAACTCTTGACTCGACTCAGAAAATCTCTCCATGTCTGTGCCATATTCCAGTTCAAAGTCTGAAGATGGCTGCCAACAAGCACCATGTTCTGTTCCTGACATCATCAATATGGCGCTGGCCTTTGCGGCAGATTCTCAGTGAAATCCACAAACGTCTTTTTGCCTCAGCTGTGCCAGTTCTGTGTGTGGTCGGGGGATGCTTTTTATATGGAATATTATTTTTAATATGTTTGTTTTTGCATTTGGTGGCCTTTCTTGGTTATGTAAAAATCATGTCACATGCACTTTAAACCAAATAAGTTATGTTTGTATGGTATTTTTGTGGCTCCAGAGAAACATTTTTTAACTGTCTTGCTAAAACAGGCTATTTATATAGTACATGTTACCAACCCCTGGTTTAAATGATTGTGATCTCTGGTTTACTAGTGTACTGTAAGAGTACAAGAGTACTACATGTTGCAGTTGTTAGACGACAGCTGATTATACTCTGCAGAGAGAGAATCAATAACTGGTCTGTGGTCTGCTCTCGGCAACACGCTGAGCCTACTGTGTCCATTATCAAACCGAGGTCAGCACCACAGCATGGAGCCTAGTGCACTGCCTCTACACATCACTGCTCTTCAGTTTGAGCTGCTTCCTTTGGAGAAGCAGCAGCAGGCTCCGACAGCTCATGATGGGGTTTCAACAAGTCATCCCTCAGTAGGGAGCACAGTGTCATCTGATATCAGCGCGCAACAACACCTCCGCCTCCTGGGAAGCCATCACTAACAGTAATTCACAATAAATATGAGTATAACAGCAGGCAGGTACAAACTGTTTATTAAGTGGATATAATGATAAGCTAATGCACCAGCAGAACTCAAATGACATCATCTTTGATGGATGTCTGTGAAGCCAGTGAGTGTGTAATGCAACTCATTTCTGCCGAACCACTCATCTACAGGGATCAAGTGAGACGCATTTTACAGACTCGTGACTCGAGTGAAGATAACAGCGACAGAGTGTGTCAGCGCAGTCTGCTCGCCTGCTGAGTCATTGTAGGCAGACTTTACACACCACATACTAAAAAATTAAAGCTCTTGGTGAATTAGAGAGGCTGACCCCAGACATAGTGGCGTTTCTACTGTATGACAAAATGAAGTCCTGCTTAGTGTACTGCTGTGTATTAGGAAGCAAATACTCTAAAGTACCAGGTACATGTCATGGTGTCAAGAGGTGACTTACAACCGGCAGTTCAGACTCTGGTTTCCGATGAGCCAGCAGCTTGTACGTCTTCAGGTTGTTTTCAAAACTCCTGCAAACAAAACGTTGTGTGTTCAGGCAAATACCCTGCATGAAAATGTAAATATGTGGCGTGTTGAAACAAAAGCCTTTAGGGTCAAAACCAAAGGATGATTTACATATTCATGGATTTCATTTTCCAGTTAATGTTATGTTGCCTATTGCCTTTACCCAGGTATAACCCAATGGGAATCCACTTTCATCACTACATCTGTTCCACACTACGCACTGTCAAACAGACTCTTCATGGCTGTGGTGTCAGACTGATCCTGACATGCTGTCAGTCTTACCGGCCTCGAAGCTTCACTGCCTCCTCAAACCGTTTCTCATCCATGGCCTTCTGGACCTCTTGGGTCTGAGGGAAACAGGAACATGCTGCACCATTTATGTCGTACATTTAGATCTGCATGAATAGTGTGATCCTTGAAGTCAGACTGCATGTAGAACCGTGCTGCTAGTCAAAGGTTTGGACACACCTTCCCTTTCAGTGGTGTTTTATCATTTTCAATAGTGTACATTAATACTGAATACATCCAAACTGTGAAAGGACATATAGATTTATGTAGTAAAAAATGTTAAACAACCCAGAACACGTGTTACATTTTAGATTTAAGTTCAAAGCCGTCACATTAAGCTTTGTCAGTTTTGTACAGTACACTCATGCGTCCAGAGTCAATAGCCTGATTAGTGCTATTACAACTACTGTACAAATCCTACACTAGCTGAGGTTCTGTAAATTGGTGCTTTCTGAGGCTGTTAATTCTAATGAACTAGATCAACTGAACAGAGGTCTTCCTTTCCTGGAATGGTCCCCGCGAGAGCCAGTTTCACATTATAGTGTTTGATGGTTTTGGCAGCTGCACTCATTCTTGAGGCTAACTGAGTACTTTTTGAGATAATATAAATTTGTGCAATAGCTCTAGTTGCACTACCGGTAATAGAACTACAGACCCTGTGCCCACCCTTCCTCTGCTTAACAGATGATGTTAAGCATATGTAAAAGGCAAGAGATGGCACAAATTAACTCACCTGTGAATTGAGTGTGAATCTGTTTGCTACATAATTCCATACAGTGTTCTTTCAGTTCGGATGTCTTCAGTGTTCATGTGCAAGATTGAAAATAATAAAAATAAAGAAAACACGCTAAAAGGCAGGGTTTTGGCTGGTTGTGCACCTGCCAAGAACAAAGTGATCATCTCACTCAGGCCAAAGTAAAAATATAAAATATGCAGAGAATAAGGGTGACTCGAAAAAGCTATACAAGAACAAAGCATCTTTGTTAGTTTCTGTGGAAATGAGTCACTATAACATCACCATCCCGCAGGCAGTCATTCCCAACTCTGCCAAATCCTTTAAATAATCATTAATTAGACACAACTGCCCCTCAAACAACTCTCTTGTGGACATGAGAGGCACTCCACACCCGGTGGGCCGTGATGTTTGTCATCATCACTTAAGCTTCTGCTGCTGATTCCCACCGACTGCGCTTCTGAGTCCTGTAATCATCCTGAGTACTTGCATGTTTCCATCTCTTTCAGCTTTTGTACTGTAATGTGTGTATGTGTTTATTGTGTGGCGGTCTTGGCAGGTTTCCAGTACGTACCATCTGCACACACTCCATCAGAGGCAGGCGCACTGATTGGTTACCATACAGAGAGACCACACAGGCTGGCGTGTTGGCCGTGGTCTCCAGAAGGGCAAGAACAGCCTCTACACCCATCCGACTGGCCTGGGTGAACAAACAGATTACACTGCATCAGCCTCGATATCAAAACCACATTTGTTTCTCCTGTACACCAACAATGTTTTCGTTATCGACACATTACATTCTAAGTTGGGTCCTGTCTCAAGGTCTACTGTACTCATGTGTCTCTGCAGTTTAGCTGGCGTGTGGTGATGTTTCTCCCTGACTGTCTGTGATGCACTTCTTCACATGCTGAGCCATAAATCTGTTAAGGGGCTTAACATAAACCTGGCACCATTTCTCCAGACACAAGATTAAACAGGAAGTTCGCTGATCGACTGGACTACTTCAATTACAGTACATGACTTTTAACACAAAGACATCACACAGGTGTATGTTAGGTTATAAAACAGAATTTTGAATGTTAAACTTTAAACAGAAGGCTTTTGTGGTGGAAACTGATATTAAACTGCATTAAACATAACAGAAAAAAAATCAAAAACATTGTGGTTCCTGATTTTTTTTTTACTTTCCCACTAAGCTCTTAAACTCACACTGCAGAGTTTCCTACAAGTATCACTGGACCAAGGGATGGTTTAACGGTGCCTACAGACCACTTGGCAAACTACTGATACTGGCAGAACTTTGCTAAAATCTTTCTAATGTGACTCAGAAATCATTATAGGGTGCTTTCACACCTGTTAGTCCGGTACAGTGGTTCAATTGGGCCCACAAGTTGCTACAATGTTGCAATTCTCAATTAGTTCGGTCCATATTCATCCCAGTGTTTTTGCTAATGAACCAACCGCTATGAATGTTGTATATCCCCCCACGCTGTTTACAAAATACTGTGCTTTTGGGTGACGTAAGTGAGAGCTGATTGGTACAGCATTTGTAGAGGGAAAAATCCAGCAGACGAAAATATTGGCTTTATGCTTTATTTTGGAATAATGAATGGTACTATTTTACTTGTTTTTGTGGTGATTTATTATTATCATTTCTTTGTGCAAAAAGCACAAATACCGCAGTTGTTCCAGCATGGAAATCTTTTTGGCATGGAGAAGATGTATCAAAAGACTGACGTAAATAAATTTACTAGCTTCTTGAGAAGTACAGTACGTCACAGCTTGGTACGGAATCCTCCGTAGACCAAAGAGTGCTACATTACAGACAGCAGTACTGAATCGAGGCCGGTCAGAGTTCTCACCATCAGCGAACCACCTTCTGGAGGTGGTCTCGGTACGGTTCATTAGTACGAACCAAAACAAACTGGTCCACTTTCACACCAGCCCAAATGAACCAAACTTGCAGGTGTTCCAGACTGCGGTCCACTTTAAGTGGACTAAATGCTGTAGGTGTGAAAACACCCTAAGAGCGAATCTGAACACTGTTGAATACACCGAGAGTCAAAAGTTTGGACACCTCTTTGAACACTCTTTCAGCGGTTTACTTTTTCTTATTTTCAACATTGTACATTAATACTGAACACAACCACACTGTGCAAGAACACATAATGGAATTATACAATAAACAAAAAAGAATCAAACAACCCAAAACATGTTTTACATTTTAGATTTCCAAATACAGCCACATTTAGCATTGATGACAATTTTGCACACTCAGAACATTCTCTCATCAGATTCAGAAGGTAGTCAAACAAAACAGCTGTTGTGCCATTTCTTGCCTTCTTATATTCCCAAACACTGGATTGGGACCCGCAGGTGGGTCGCAGAAAAATTTATTTGGGTTGCAAAACAAATTGGCATTTCAAGCAAACAAGAACTATATATTTAATATTGAATACTTGTGATGGTTATTGTCATTATAATGCACTTGAGAATGAATGAGTGTGTTACCTTTGCCTTGATGCAACTATTGAATATTATAGTGCTTAAGTCATAAAAAGCACATATATTAAACAAAACTGTGATTTCTTTAGCCTACAGCGTTTAATAAGGGTCTAGATAATAATGTAAGCCTTGTGGTATCAAAATAGCAGTTAAAATAATTAAGATCATTCATTTATGCACAGATTCATCCCTTATAGTGATTTATGCATTTGTAATTTGGGTCATGGCAGTTATCATTTCTAAAAAAAAAATGAGATCCTCAGAAAAAAATGTTTGGGAACCACTGCTTTAGACCATCAGCTGTCTTGTCAGTTTCACATATTTTACGGTTGGTTTATTAGTTTGTTCATTAGCATTCATTATATTTATTAGACTCTTCATTTTGTTTGCTTCATTGACTATTTTGTCTATTTTTGTTCCAAAATGTGCAGCAGTTCAGATATAAGGATTCCTGTGGATTTGTCAAAGTTCCTGTGGGTGAAACAGTCACGTGGCCAAATACTTTTGTCCATATAGTGTTGATGTTTAACATAGGATACATTTATTAGAATTACCAGCCTCAGAATCCACCAACTTGCAGCACATCGGATTGAATGACTTTCATTTCTTACAGTAAAGATGGACTCGTTTTGTTTTGACTCGATTCGATTTGTTTTGACTTCACTGAGTGTTTCTTGCCACACTATGGATTTGTGCAGTAGTTGTAGTAGCACTAATAGGGCTACTGACTGTGTATCCATCCTTCCACCTCACCAGACCACTGTTGGTCTAAAGCAGGGGTCTCAAACTCGTGCCATAGAGGGAGGGCCGAGACCCTGCAGGTTTTCTTTCTAACCAGTCAGTAAAGCAGGTGATTTCACTGATCAGCAATCATGGGGGAGGACCTAATCAGTAAAATCTGCTGGTTGGAGACCGCTGGTCTAAAGTGTATCAAGGAGGCAAGAAATGGTGAACTGATAACCATTCCTGGTGACTACGTATCTCGTGAATCTGATGAGAATGCCATGATCATCAAAGCTAAATGTGGCTACTTTCAACAGTCTAAAATATAAAACTTGGTTGTTTAACACATCACCATTTGGATGTCTTCAGTATTAACATACAATGTTGAAAGCAATAAACAAAAACCACTGAAGGTGGTGTGTCCAAACTTTTGAGTGGCAGTCCATTTGAAATATTTCCATGCAGTGCTAGTACTGTATTACATGAAAAGGTGTGCACGCACCAGGATGCGATCAAAAGCAGACGGTGTTCCTCCTCTCTGCACATGGCCCAGGATTGTCACTCGTGTGTCAAAACCCAAGCATTTGACAACAAGCTGGGGAAAAATGTACAGAGCTTAGATTCAGCTGCAGTAGAGTTCATGTCTAAAAATGAAAATACTTCTGTAAATATAACTCCTGAATCCAATACACATGTTCATACCAATTAGTCTTACATGCAGTATGTCAGTAGTGTAGTAAACTGTAAAATGTCTCTAAATGAAAATCCAAACACATTCATGAAAGGATGCATCACGATGAAACACAAACGCAACAAAAAAAAAGCTTGAGAGAAGGGGAAACAGCAAAGCACAAGCAAGCCATTCTAAATTTTCAGTCATGTTAGCTTGGAGCTCTTTGCTGATTCCAAACATCACAAAGAACCCAAGCAGGAAAATTCAACCAAGATACAGTACTCATAAACTTTACATCTACTCTATTAAATGAAAAATTGTGCATAGTGTGAGTATCCCTTATATACTGTATATACAATTAATATGAAATATACTGAATACAAACGTGACAGTTGTATATGTATGACATGTGTGTTAGAAGTGAGTTTCAGTGAGTGTACCAAGCCGGGGTCATACTAAAGCAGAAGTAACTGGTGAAAGCGGTCTTACCAAACTAGAAGGTGTGTCTGATAGAGCATTCCAAAAACACAGCAACAGAGTCAAAGCCACACCAGGGCAGCAGTACAGTAGTAGAGGTCAAACAGGAGGGAGTCGCAGCTGGAGTTTACACAGTGGAGTTGGCCACAACTTCACACAAACTTCTGTACTTACATTCTTAATATATTCGGTAGTTATGGGCTTGTTGTTACGATCAATCGCCCCTTCTGCTACTATTATGATATTCAGCCTTTTCATTCCTGCTCGGTTCTACATGGGAGTGGGGTGGTGGAGAAATGACATGACAGAAAAATTTAGACCGTGGCTGTGACATGGGCTTTCAGAAGCACAGGGCCGGACGACAGGAAGAGAATATAATAAGAGCATAAGTCTCTGTGTAGGTCGCAATATCCAGTATAGTGTCAGGTGCACCTTAAGGACAAACAGAATCATGATTATTTCAAACATGACCAGTCAATTTATCATGACAAGTACGCTGTAAATGGACTATAAAATAGCACATTTCTTTGTAATTCTTAAAAGCCAATCTCAAAAATCCACATAAAACGGCATTTGTAAATGTAAATGATGATGATCATGTGTAAGAATGAACAGTAGACTGACATTCTTAACTTACAAAATGGACTAAATAACCAAAACATCCACAAAGTTCACAAAACTGAAGAAAATTTTGACAAAATTAACAAAATAATATACAAAACTAAAACACTGACCTTACTTTCTTTTTCAGGTAATAAAACAATGTACAAGATGAAAAAAATAAACAAAATCGTGAAGAAAATGAACAAAATACCCACAAAAACAAGAAAAAAAAGAATGAACAATGAGGAAGAAACTGTACAAATATGCAGAAGAATACAAATAAACTGATAAAACTATATATTTTAATATTTTAAATGCAAACACATCACAAGATGTATAAGACAAATGACGGCTGACCTTATTTTGTTAATTCTGATTTAAACTAAATGAAACAAAATAACCAGAGAATCAATAAACTGAATAAAAAATGAATACTACATAAAAAGGACAATAAAATCTTAAAAATTCAGAAAATGATCCTCAAAGTAAGCAAGAGCATCACAAAATGGTCAAAAAATGAAGAAAAATTCCACAAAGTTAACAAAACGAGCAAAATAATCAAGAAAAAAATGAAAGAATAATAAATATTTAACAAAATTAACTATAATGAAGAACATACCCACAAAATGAATAAAAGTGATCAGCAAAATTATTTAAAAATAAATAAATATGAGGATCCACATCCCGTTCGGGGTCCCGACTGTACGTTTGTGAAAGGCCACGGTGGGCTGTTTCACCCTTGTCAGGCCTCCGTGCTTCTGGCTTCCCCTTTCTTTACACTCAGGTACTCACATCCTTGACAATACCAGAGGTTATAGGCTTTCCATGTCTGTCAATGGCTCCCTCAGCCACTATGATTATGTTGAGTCTGGAGCCCCTGGAACGGGTCTAAATCACAGAACAGGTTCACGCGTCCAAAACAAAAGAACAGTCAGATACAGTATGTCCTTAATAGAGGTCTTCTGTGGTTCAGGTGATTCTGTCTAGTACAATTCACCCCTGTAGAGATTTATGGAAGAATGGCTTTACACACTAGGCATGTTTTCTTCGCGTAATTAATTTGTATGTCATTTTATTTTGTCTGATATTTATGTAATGGATAAATTCACAGTGAACGTAAATATAACGTAGCAAAAAAGCGACTTTTTTTGCATCAAGGTAGATTTTTCTTGAGTTTTGCACATAGACTGTATATATTAGTGGACAAAATGACCGTGACGTCACCCATTAGTTTCTGAAGGGCCGTTTTGAGGCCAATCGGGTTGTCACTTCCTGGCTGCCATTTT
>JAQQAE010016702.1:0-11682 GCA_029823295.1 Pseudamia nigra
GGAAGATACAGTGGGTGGGGCAGATACAGTGGGTGGGACAGAGACAGTTGGAAAACAAGCAGGGCAGTGGCTCTCGAAGACTGGACTTGGCCACCCATGAACTACACGTTCTTGTCTCAATGGTAAAGTTAGACTCGTTCTATTAATGTCCATTAGGTGGCAGTGTTGTCATAGCGCTCAGATTCTACGGTAGCGGAAGTTGGCCGGAAATCGACGAAGAAGACGCCTCACCGCTAGCTAACTAGCTACTGCTGGGAAGCAGCGACAAAAATCGCAGGTATTGTGTATTAAGTATTAACGATAATTACATAGACTATAGATACAAATTGATAAGGAGCCGTAACATAGAATAGCGCTCATATTTGTCAAGCAAATGCCATTTAATAGCATTGGTAGACGGAACCGTTCTTTGTTTTGATCCGTGTTAACGAAACGTAGGCTTCAGTGTTGTGTTTTTGTCTCGGGCCTAAATGGTGACTTGGGGTTTCCGGTACCGTCTTTTTGTAGAAAGAAATAATTTTTAAAACGCCATGGCAGTTATTAACGTTGTTTTTCCATTTGTTTGTTTTTCCTGGCTAAAACCTGTTTCCTCATCCGCAGGACAGCACCATAATGAGTTATGCAGAGAAACCAGAGGACATATCAAGGGAAGAGTGGATGGACAAGCTAAACAACGTCCACATTCAGAGGGCTGATATGAACAGGCTCATCATGAACTACTTAGTGACGGGTAAAGTATTAATTCTTCAAGTACTTTTTTGTCTACAGCAAACTAATGAAATCTAGTCAAAGGTGAAAATTGCAGGATCTCATTGGATTTCTATTCACCAGAGGGTTTTAAAGAGGCTGCAGAAAAATTTCGCATGGAGTCTGGGATCGAGCCAAGTGTTGATCTGGATTCTCTTGATGAAAGGATTAAGATCAGGGAGATGATCCTAAAGGGACAGATCCAGGATGCCATTGCACTGATCAACAGCTTGCACCCAGAATTGCTGGATACCAACCGTTACCTCTATTTTCACCTACAGGTAAATAAAAGTGTCTTGACTGTGTGCTTTTTCAAAATGGCTCCCTCAAAGTTGTGAAATAAAGCTCGACAAACTAGTCTAGGTGATGGGGCCACTGAAACAGAAGTCCTATTTTCTGGCCAGGTGTTTTTCAGATATATTAGCATTGTTTACCAATGCTCGCATCTCTTAATAGAATATATAGCCAATTTACTGACTAGTTTTCTTAAATGTGCTTGTGCTGGATGGCTTTGTTATCTATACTTTGCATAATCACACCTCTGTCTCCCACATTTGCAGCAACAGCATCTGATTGAACTCATTCGTTTAAGGGAGACTGAAGCTGCCCTTGAATTTGCTCAGTCTCAGTTAGCAGAGCAGGGGGAGGAGAGTCGAGAATGCCTGACTGAGATGGAGAGGACACTGGCTCTGCTGGCTTTTGATAACCCTGAGGAGTCACCTTTTGGAGATCTGCTTAATATGATGCAGAGACAAAAGGTAGCATCAAAGCCTCTTCGGATAAACTACTGCCTTTTTCTATTTGTTTATTTTTGTGCTATATGGCATGTAATGTTTTAATACTTTTTAAATACATTACTTTTAATGCCTTGTCTTCCAGGTATGGAGTGAAGTCAATCAGTCTGTGCTCGACTATGAAAACAGAGAGTCAACACCCAAGCTGGCCAAGCTCTTGAAATTACTGCTGTGGGCTCAAAATGAACTTGACCAAAAGAAAGTGAAGTATCCCAAAATGACAGACCTCAGCAAGGGAACTATTGAAGACTCCAAATAAGGATCACGAATATAAAACATACCAGAGCATTACAAAATGGACACATTTCCTTTATCTATTTATACCCCCAACAAACTGACTCCTGGATTACAACCTTTTCTTTTTTGTAAGGGTTGATTTTTGATACTTTAATAACTTAGAATATTCAGAACTGGATCAATGGTATTTTAGATGACTCACACTAACGTAACATGCAAATTATTATTTTACTTTAATAATTGACAAATTACACATTTGTTCATTGAAAATTTCTATTTCTTCTTACTTATTTCAACTACACTATTTTTTCTGTCTCCTGGCAGGGAAAGATGGCACAGGAGGGTTTGAATGAAGCCTAAATTAGGCTGTCACTTTCTGTGTGTGACCACTTAGAAGGAGCTAAGTTTGACATTCAGGGGAAATGGTTGGCTCAGTGTGCACTGCCTCAAATAAGCCTATGTTTTCTTTTCAACAAAACACATTTAAGCTAGTGATTTATGTTAGGGCTATTGCCAAAAAAAGACATTTTATGTTTTAAGCTGCTGTGACTATGACCGATAAATGCAACTTTTAGAGTCTCACTGCAATGTTACTTAAAACAATACACATGGTATTGACAAAGAGATAAACGCGTACATTATAAAGCATGGGAGCAATTTAACAGGTGGAATAAAGCAAGGCTTTTGGAGTACTGAAAACCTTCCAGTTTACTGTGACTGTGCAAGCTTAAATGCAACCAGAGTTTCATACTGTTATAAAGCTTCACAAATGTGATTAAAAGATGTGAATGGAGGTCTGTGTATTCGTACATGGAGATGCTTTTACAGATGGATTATTTACATGTATGAAAGAAGTAGTGCTTTTGCAAAATTTGATGTGCTTTTTCGCTGGTGTATTATTTTGCAATAAAAGTGGATTTTAAAACTGGGTAAGTCATCAAACAACATTATGACTTGACTTTTGTCGTATTATGCAGATTTTGGAAGTGGGGTGGCAGCAGAGGAGAGAACGGGTAACCGAGTCATAATAATCACAGACATTGTAGCAGCACATTTAACAAATGGGAAGCATTAACAAAACCACAACAGTGCTACAGTGTTAAGCAAAAAAAAAAAAACTTTGAATGTACACATTAATGAAAAGCAAGTGTAAAATATATAGAAAATGAAAGTAATAAAAGCCACATACTTAGGGAATAAGAGAAAGTGACATCACAAGCCCAGTATTAAGATGCAGTAATCAGCTGTAACTTTCTTTAAAGTTAATGTAGTGTAGGTTTATTTTTTTCTAAGGTGTTCCCTAAGAATAAAATACTTGTGATGGAGCTCTGGCCAAGAAAATACAAAATTCATAAAATCAAACCTGTTAAAATCTTACAAAATATAAGATATCAAAGCAGACACGAGACCAAATCCAGCGTATGGAGAGCAGTTACACCACACATATTGTCAGTTTTGAATTAAGGCATACAAAGTCACGAACACATAGCAAAGTTGGAAAGGAGGACTTGAACCAAAAAGAAAAATCAGCTTTTTGGATACTGCTCATTTGCTCAAGCTTTTTCACTTTTGTGCAAAGACCTGGTGATCCTGGACCCATTATACTATCAGCCAAAATTTTGGACACACCTTCAGTACATTTTGAAACACCGTACTGAAGATATTCCAACTATAAAAGAATTGCCATCGAACAAAAAATATTAAACAACCCAGAATATGTTTTCTATTTTAGATTGTCCAAAATAGCCACATTTAGCTTTGTTGACAGCTTTAGGACAGCTGTGACCTAGGGGCTAGAGAAGTGAGGTTGTGACCAGTCACAGATTTAAATCCCCAGACCAGCAGGAGGTCTGGCTGGGAAAGGTGAAAGCCACCACCTGTTCTCACCCTTATCACCCTGGGCAAATGCACCCTTGAGCATGGCCCTTAACCCCCAAATGCTCCCTGGGCACTGTACAGTGGCTAGCCACTGCTCCCATGGGATTCTCTCATCAGATTCACAAGGTAGTCACCTGGAACTGTTCTCAAATCACAGTGGAGTTCATTTGTACCATTTCTTCATTCTATTACAACTACTACACAAATCCATATTTGTACAATTAAGAGAAAAGACAGTCAATTGTTACTGTAGAGAAGTTAAGGTTGGTTGTCCCAAAACTTTCAAGAATTTTGCGCAGTCCCTAAAAATCACTGAACATTATCTGAGGTGCTGGAAATTGGTAGATTCTGAGGCTGGTAATTATAACAAACATATCCTCTGCAGCAGAGGTAGCTTGTGGTCGTCCGTTCCAGGGACAGTCCTCATGAGACACAGTTTCATTATAACATTTTGATTATTCAGACTGACTGACCTTCATTTCTCAGTGAAAATGTACTGCCCTTTCTCCTCACTTAACTGTTTCTTGCCATAATATGGATTTGAACAGTAGTTGTAGTTGCACCAATGGAGCTATTGACTCTGTATCCATCCTTCATTTGCACAAGACAACTGCTGGGGTGAAGCAAATGGCACAAATTAACTCACCTGAGTTGTATGAATGTGGACAAAATAAAATCTAAAATATGTTCTGGGTTTTAACACTTTTTTGTTTACAAAGTAATTCCATATCTGCTCGTTCACGGTTTGGATGTCTTCAGTATTAATGCGCAATGTTGAAAACAATACAAATACAGAAAAACCACTGAAGGAGAAGGGGTGTCCACATTTTGACTGGCAATGTATCTTGTTTATAATAGAAAACACCATTCTAATGACGGCTTTTGCTCAGTGATGAACTTGAATGTCTTTTGGAATATTATAAACTCACATTATGGTAATGTAGCCAGTCAATGCAGAGCCTTATATAACAGGATTCTTAATGATTCCTATGTCCAGGGCAAAATATACAGTCTATGGTCCAGGGGCAGTGGATATTAAAGACCCTTGCAGCGGACTTGCGCATTTGTACAACCACAGTAGGGGCACCATCACATCTCCATCCAGAGTCACTACATCCTGGTGCTTTAAACAGGAACCTCATGTCAGCGATGCTCACTCTCAACCACAGATCCTAAACTGCACAGTCATGATTGGAGAGTCGGGACCAGAGCTGTGTCCGTGTCTATGTAGTGGATGATACAAGCGGCTGATGGACAGTTCAAACCGGCTGAGAAAGCACACAAGCACTTCCTGATTAACCCTACCGATCGCAATAAGAACTGCGTGGCTGGAGGAGGCTGGGGAGAAAAACTGACACGTGGATTACTCCTCCTAGGGCATCAGGAAAAACACTCCCTCCCGTAAACCGAGATCGTCGCCTGTTAGTCCGGTCTCTCTTGGTTATGGATGTGACTGTAGGAAACCAGAGATATGTTTGCGCGAATACTTTCTGAA
Organism: Pseudamia nigra; assembly: GCA_029823295.1. Lineage (NCBI taxonomy): Eukaryota > Metazoa > Chordata > Actinopteri > Kurtiformes > Apogonidae > Pseudamia > Pseudamia nigra. The sequence continues at coordinate 5,152 of JAQQAE010016702.1, forward strand.
ACAGTGTGTTTTTGTGTTCTGGTTTACTTTTCCGTCTGATCTTCAGTGAAGAGGGGAAAAGTAACAGCTAAACAGCCAAAGCGGTTGAGAGGAGGCTGCTGTAAGGTCGCGTTGAATGGCAGTAATTCAAAAATATGGTAAGAACTATAGTCCAGATTTGGTCTGTCACAAGGAAAACCATCTGCCCGACAAGATCGGAGTCCCTGGATGTCATAAGAAGTGGACTGAACAGAACACCAACTGGTCACGGTAACATTTTTACAGCAGACTGGATTTCCTTATTAGCAACTCGACAGACAAGACATTAAGTTGAATTTTAAGCTGATTCTTGTTAAAGCTAACAAGTAGCAATAATTTTTTTTTTTGGCTACTTTTGTCCTTTAACCATGAAAGGCCTTTTTAGGACGAATTTATAAAGTCATAGGACCTAAATTAAGTGCAGTTACATCAGGTATTTAACTAGCTACCCTTAACTGCCTTAAACATCTGGAATGCGTTTACATATGGTTAGCTAGCATTTCACTTCGTTCGTTTGCTTGTTAGACGTGGCTGTTGTGACACATAAGCAAAAGAATGAAGTGGTTTAAGTCATGTTTCGCAACCATAATTGCTGTGTTGGTGCAGTGACACCACACTTCTTCATATTAAAAGTGTATGGCAAATGTAGCTAAAATGCAAAGTACGACCTCATAACTTCATTTGCGAGTTTATATATACAGTAGTGCCTTACTATAGCAAAGTGCTGTAACTACACATGCGGTGAAAACCGAGTTAAGGCTAGAATTGACTTTATGACGTTTGATTTATTTGGTGACGGTGTCTTAAGTTAATCATGACTAATTTCAAAGAAAATGTGGAGTCAAATTTGCTGCAAATATAAAATTAGGTTAAAAGCTAAGACAAAATGCAGCTCCTGCTCTTAAAAAATGAACAAACTAAGGGCTAATTATATGCCTTATGTCAGAATATGAACATCGGTCATTTCAACCACAAGAATTTTCTGATGAAAAGCAGGCAAGTGTTTGCGTTTGCATCAGTTTTACAAAGAGGCTGTAAGAAAACAAAGGAAAAATGTAACGGGCACACATTATTTCGTTATCAGCCTTACATCGGCATTTAATAGACATGTATAAACTGTATGGATATAAATTTAAGTATTAAAATTGGGGACCTGTATTGCCTTCACTTTTGGGAGTGTTGAAAGATGCATATGATACTCATCTCATACTACTTGGCTTAACACACTCCCCATTCACCATTGCTCCACACACCCCTGCTCAGGGCAGTCTACAAGGCCTTTTTTGTTGTTGAAAATGGGTCAATTTGTCTCAGATACCATACAAGGGTTAAGAAGATTTGGGTGAGCACATGACACTAGCTGAACTAACTAAACCTGAGGGAAATGCAGAAGGGTTAAAGGCATTTTATCAGGGAGCAGTGACAAAGCTTACATCAACCAAGAAAAGATGGGAATATGATGATGTAGATTAAGTAATACTCTGTTGTGTCAAAACCACTTGCTGTTTGTCACTTGAAATGCCAGATCTAATTGGGTTACAACTGTCTTCAGTAGCTTCATTTCATTCCTCAGAAATCATACAATTACAAACAGCAATTCCAAATGTACACTTTAACTGCATTATTATCAAAGGCACAATTTTAGACTGTAATATTGTGCAAAGTTACAGTGTAATGTGAAACCATGTTGCAGCAATTTTGTAAGATGTTTACAACACGCTGACCAAAGCTATGGATGCACCCATCCCTTACAGTCATAGACTATATATATTGCTTACGATCTACAACTCTATCTTTAGGAAATGTACCATTCCAGAATTAAAGCAGCTGCAGACTTATTAGTGTATCTTTTGTTGTTTGTTTAAAAAAAAGAGGGTTGCATTAACCTGGAAGTCAGATCCCAGAGGTGCCCTGAGATGTAAAGGGTGGATAATCAGTGATGACTAACTTTAGAGAAAATGCCATAAAACAAATGTATTTGTAAAGATCTGCAAACTTTTTGTGGCTTATACAGTATCACCTCTGTCAACTCAGTGTAACCTTTGGATTGGCTTCAGTACATCAATACAAATGTCCAGGATTAATCATGATGGTCATGATGATCATAATTATGATGGAATCTTAACTACAGCGATGTCAAAATAGACCCATGACCATTGTTTTTTGCTTTGCTTAACTGATTAATACTTGTCTTTTGGTTTGTATTTTTACTTAAGTGGGTTTTAATGAGAATAATGTTCTGTTAAAATGCTTATAGTATTCAGGCATGTCACCTCATATTTCCTGTTACCATCCTCCATAGTTGAATCCTTTGTCTTTCCTTCCTTTGCAGGCCAGTGGCGAGGATATGGACAGTGGTGCTGTTGCTCGGGACATGCCTCCTGTACTGTGCCCGTGTGGCAATGCCCATCTGTGCAGTCAGCATGGCAGAGCGCTTCCACTGGAGCAAGAGCGAGTCAGGCATGGTGCTGGGTAGCTTCTTCTGGGGCTACTGTTTTACCCAGGTCTTTGGAGGTTACGTCAGTGACCGGTGAGAAGCATCTGTAAAGATTTTTGCTTCATAATAAAATGTAAACAAGTCTAACAGGTTTTTATAAGTTAGCTGTTGTTATTGTAAGCTGTTAAACTGTCTATCTTAACAGTAGATGATGACATGTCAAGATGGTAAGTAAAAATGTGACAATAGCAACTGTTTCATCTCTTCCATTTTCTTCAGGATAAATTATTATTTGCCAAATTATTATAATGCCAAACACGTGTTATTTGTAAAAAGTATTTCCATGAAACAGGTGGAAGTAGCACCTCTGCTTCATTTTGATCCAGGACAAACTTTGACAAAATCTTATTCTTTGCTATATTCACTTTACCATCTTTGGGTTGTCAGAGGAGAACTAAAACAATCGTCTGTGCTGTGTGTCCACAGTGTGGGAGGTGAGAAGGTCCTCCTCCTGTCAGCAGCAGCCTGGGGGTCGATGACAGCCTTCACCCCTGTTCTAGCCCATTTCTGTTCCCAGCCAATCCTCTCCATGACACTGGCCCGCTTCCTCATGGGCTTGTTGCAAGGTGAGACAATTGTGAAAATAAAGCAACATTTTTGGCCGTATTTTGGATGTTTAAGGCGCAAAGTCTAAAGCTCATTTTTGAGGGTGGGGCAGGTAGGGCTCATTATCTTGTCAGGGTGAGAATAAGCTGTGCGTCCGGTGCATGGTCTAGACAGGTGGCGTTTTCCTACTTAATTATCGGTGGGAATGTTTTTGCATAATATACAAGAAACCAAATCAGAGTTGTATGTGCCATTCCCTTTAATACTCATCAGCATGATGGCATTCTGTCTTTGTCGTCATTAAATAAGACATCCAGGTTCCATACACTGTGTGAAATTAAGAATCAATATAAGTAAATGCAGTGACAAATAGCAGAGCGACTCAGAGAAGTACATGGTTATTTTTCAAATTACATAAATTCAGGTGGTGAATATTTTTTTCTGTCTTTTAAGCAGCTGGTGTACGCTGGTCCGTTTCTTTCAGCTGCGAACGGGCTGTACATAGCAGATCACATCACAATATCACATACACAAATTTGCTAACTGTGTGGCTTATGTTTGGTCACATACAGACTTGTACTGGATTTCTCCTTAATATAAGGCAGTGATTTTCAGTTTGATTGGAGGCAGCAGCAAAACAGGTGTATACAGTATATCAGATCCATGTCGTGCCCACATGTGTGAGCTGTGCCGTGGCGCATCTTTTCCAACTGCACCAGGGCCAGGGAAGCTACCGGTTCGGTTGTACTCACATTACTCAAATCTGCGCTTTAGGAGTGAAAGGCACTTAGGCACCACGCAGATTGGTATTGTGAGAAAGCCTAAATAACGGGAGTTGATCAGAATCAAACGTTATTGTCATTGTTAAATGTTTCCATCAACAATGAAATTTCTTTTCTCCCACTGAAGGGGGGGGTTGCTGCAGCACATGATGCGTGCTGCTCCATGCAGTTGGGTGAAAAGGACTATGATGTTAGGACTATTCAAATTATCACATTAAATGTATTGAAACATGCTTCATCTTTCTCTTTTTCTTTCTTTCTTTTAAGGAAAAATGTATATTGCATGTATCCATCTTATTACAGTACACATAATTGTTGCTGTAAGTACACTTCTACATGGACACTGTCTGCAATGCTCTCTGCAAACCTGAAATACCAGCCAATGGCTTATGTTATAATGGTGTATTTTGTATAGCTCTGGACTCATTGTTGTAACCCTTCCTTAGCCCTTGGCATACAGGGAGAATTTTTTTGTACCGTATCATGTTTTCATTCGAAGTATGTGGCCTCAATATCATCTCTGTGTCTAAATGACGAACTCACTATGAATGAGTAAGTGAAATACAGTGCACAGCATCTGTAGCTGCATAACTTGGTTAATTGAGTATGTTGTTTGCTTTCTTTTATGACCCTGCATCTGCCCTTTGTGGTCTTGGAAAGCACTCTGACAAATTTGTTTTCATAAGACTTTTTGTTACGTATCACAAAACACCATCAGACTTTTTTAATAGTTTGAGTGCATTCACAGTAGAGAACCCCAGGTTTTTGTCTGATTCATCTATACTTAGCAGCTGTATGTGTTTTGGTTAAAGTACAGTTTATTTGTACCATTAAATAATTCACATTAAAGATAAAACAATGGTGCTGATTTTTTTTCCTTTATTTTTTACCATTTTTAACATACATTAGTACTGAAGGCTTCCATGTGAAAGAGCACATATGGAATTTTGTACTAAACAAAACGAGTGTTAAACAACCCAGGACATGTTTTATATTTTAGATTGTCTGAAATAGCCACATTTAGCTGTGATGATAGTTTGGGATTCTCATCAGATTCACAAGGTAGTCATCTAGAATGGTTTTCATTTCCCCAGTGGGTAAATGTGCTTTAGAGCATCAGTTGTGTTTTGCAGAGGAAGGGTGGGTCAGAGTCAGTAGTCCTAGCAGTGCTAATACAACTACTGTACAAATCCATGTTGTGGTAAGAAAGACGGTTCATCATTACTTTAAGAAATTACGGTCAGTTGATTTTTGACTACATTACTATAGACTCGCCCGAAATGGCACAGATGAACTCGCCTGTGATTTGAAAACTGTTCCAGGTGACTGCCTAATGAATCTGATCAGAAAGGGTGTGCAGAGTTGTCGTTAAAGCTAAATGTAGCTACTTTAAAATACAACACATGTTCTAGGTTAACACTTTTTGTTTACTCCATAATTGTATCAGTTACCTTACACAACTGTGATGTCTATGTACAATTAAAATGAGTACAAAGCACTCATAGCACAGACTGCCACCAAGGCAGCTCAGTTTCTCTTCATTGTGAAAACATACCATTTTCACTTGAACTATGCTCATTTCCCCCATCCTGTTATTGCACCAAAAGTAATATTCTTGCATTTATTTGACCCTCATTATTGGAATCTTTGACCATGAAAACCTACCATTTGCATCTGGAATCACATACATACTCTCATTATTAGTTCAATAGTTATTCATTTAAAATATTTTCATAATGGTGGCTTCCTTCTGGATCTAGCTCAGTAAAGTTGAAAATGCATCAAGTCTGTCATTACTGAATCAGCAGACTTTCCACAACAATTTGGTGTCAGTTACATGTCTATAGCTTTATTTGCTACCTTACAGTAGGTATTTTTTCTGACTATCCACATCACTCCCAGAATTCAATCAACTGGTCGTTGATATTTCTGACTCATCCTGAAAATTTCATCCGAATCCTTTCATAATTTTTTGAGTTATGATCAGACAAACTAATGGATAAATCAATAAATGCACACCAACAAAACATAACCTCCTTGGTAGAGGTAATCAAGAAAAACCTCTGAAAGACAAAGTGTGTCCCAACTTTTGACTAGCATTATGACATCTAAAAATCTCCCTGTTAAACATTATGAAATTGAGGCTCGTCAGATATGTGATACATTCTTGCGTGTATTGTCATTGTCCTATTTGGCCTGATATCAAGAGTTTTGTTTTTTTTATAGGTGGTGTAACAGGGAGTGTCAGAGTTGTGGGTTTCATACACTGCCTGGCCAAAAAACGTCACCATCTGGATTTAACCAAGCAAATAGGTATGAGGCTCCCATCTGATAATTTCTGCATGGGTGATTATGTTTCAGCTGGCAACAAGTGATGTAAGGATGGTGGTGAACCATCATGTTTGAAGAAAAAATGTGGTTGGAAAAAAATCTTGAATGATCGTGACTCGTAATCACTTAAATGTATGGTGAAATCAAATTGTAAAATACAACAGTAGAACTCAGGACTATGTTTAATAGTGAAAGTAAAAGCATTTCCACGCACACAATGCAAAGGCCATGTCCCCAGAGCTAACTTCTGCAACCGAGGATCAGTCCGCCAGAACCCCTGCCTTCGGCCGCTACCCATGTCACACTGCACCCGACCCCCACGGCCCCTCGCAGGGATGGTGAGTCCATGCGAGGGGG
>JAQQAE010016703.1:0-11682 GCA_029823295.1 Pseudamia nigra
TATAAGGCGCAGTGTCATATTTGGACAAAATTGACGGCGTTTAGGTGCGCCTTATAGTCCGGAAAATACGGTAGTAATGAAACAGAAACAAGCTGAAAAACACATCTCCATCCACATCCAGGATGTGTGTTTGCCTGACGTGACAGCGACGGCAGCTTGGACAGCGTGCGGCGTTTGATCCCGCTGCCGTGTCACATATCATCTAATTAAGTGGTAAAACGTGGCCACAATCGAATTCCAGAGCTGGAGGCAGCGTCACAGCACTGCTGTCCAGATGGAAATCACATGTGAGCGTTTACCAGGTCAGCCTGATGGAAATAAATAGGGTGTGTGTGTGTGTGTGTGTGCGTGTGTGTGTGTTGTAGCAGGTGTTTCTGAGGAACAACACTGAGGTGAACAGTGAGAGGCTACATTTAACACCTGCTGGAGAATCAGAGCTGCTTTTTGCGTTAAATACTGACTGTTTGTTCATTTATGTTGAGTTTGAATCAAAATTTGAATTTTGATTCAATTTTGTTTATTTTGATGGACTGTTGTGAGTGACAGCATCCATTTTTTTGCTTATTTTCTTCATTTTTGTTTAATTTCCTGATTATTTGGCGTGGTTTACTCATTTTGTTTGTTATATCATCAATTTTATTTTTCTATTTTGTTCATTTTTACTCATTTTGTTAATTAATTTGTTCATTTTTCCTCATTTTATTGAGGATTTTGTTCACTTTTCCTCTTTTTCTTGATTATTTTGTTCATTTTTGCTCATTTTCTTCATTAATTTGCTCATATTTTCCTCATGTTATGGAATATTTTGTCAATTTTTACTCATTTATTTGATTATTTTGTTAATTTCTACTCATTTTCTTAATTATTTTGTTCATTTTTCACATTATTTGATTTTTTCTGTTCTTTTTTCCTCATTGATTTGATTATTTTCTTCATATTTACTCATTTCATTGGTTATTTTGTTCATTTTTATTCATTTTTTGTCATTAGTTTGTTGTACACTCTGTTCTGGTTGCTCTGATCTTAGTTTTGATTTTAAGAGAATGTTTTATTTGCTTTTTTCCTGTATACTGTGTGTTTCTTTTTATTTCCTCTTGGTTTTTGGTTTTCGAGTGACTCCATCGTATTGATTTCATACTTTAACTTGTCTCACTGATATTTTATCTGCTGTCTCGGCTTCTCTGTGTATCTTTATTTTTTCGTGCACCACTGTGGTGTTTTACAAATAATCGGATTTGACGTGAGCAGAGCAACGTGTCATGTCATAATGTCCGTCAGTCGATAATTAAACGGCATGTTAGAGAAGGGAACGGTGGTGTTTGGTGACTTGTTCACTCTTGGACCCGGTTTCAGAAATGGGCGTGTTTTTTCTCTGAAAACAGCACCTCGGTGTCGATAAAAACCTTCTGCGGATGCTCCTCAACTCCCCTTCGCGTGGACGGTTCTCCACTGAGCTTCACCTCCACCACGTCACTGTCGCAGCTGGACTGAAAACGCCGTTTCTGCATGATGGTATCTGTGGCACTGACAGGAAAGAGGCCTGGTCAGCAGCAGCTCCTTTGCATGTAAAGGAACAGACACGAAAACATGAGCTGAGAAGATTTGACAGTGACACGTCAAATGTACGAGCTGCTTCATCTACTGGTGTTTTTTTACAGCTCCGGCAGAATCCGAGTAGCAGCTGATAAATCCACAACTGAACAGAAACCTGAAACTCTGAATGTGTGAATGAATGAGTTGAGTGACTTAGTTCAGAGTCACACAAAACATATGAATAATAATCTGAAATAATCGGACACAGGTCTGTTTGATACAGCGTCGTAACTGGAGATTTCACAATATTCAGACTCACCATAAATGTAAAAGACGAAACAAAAAGAACTTAATGTGGACAGACAAAAACAACGCAGATGATGTAAAGATGTAAAGACATGACAACAAATGAAGATATATAAAATAAATGAATGAAAACCCAACAACTCAGAAAAGCATGAACTAAAATCATATCAAGAAGGACAAGAAGACGCCACAAAACAGAAATGAAGCAAAAGATGTGATGCAAAAATATATGAAGGAAGCAAGATGAGACAGATACAAAAAGACAAGGAATGTGTGAAAGACAAAATATCCAACAAGAATGTCAACAGGATGAAAACTGGCTCTGGTTTCATGGCTTATGTCTGATTTTGTAAATTTATGTAAGTTTCAGTTTGTCATGTGTCTTATGGCTTCGTTATTCAGTACAGTCACAACATGACAGTCTGATGATTTCTGATGCACCTACAGTATCATCATGTCTTCTGTCCTTTATGTCCTACTCTCACTGTATGGTCAGGTCTGCTGCCAAAGGCCTGTCATTCCGTCGTCTCTCACACCGCTGCATTGTGGGAAGAGATGACAACAAGGAACCCAGGGGTGTTTGAATGCGCAATAGGCAGCCAGACAAAGGTGGAGGTCGGCAGGCGGGAGGAGGGGCGCGCGATGGGATAGGTGGGCGGAACGCAATGCAAAGCGTTGTCAAGGAGAAGCATCTGTTGCTGTGTCCCTCATTGTTTCCTCGGTGTCACTGCAGCTCCTTGACATGAAACAAACCCTGTGAGAACAGAAAGGCATATTACACATGGAGGAAACAGCATTGTCCTCTTTATTTCAAACCATTATTTGACTTGTGTCGTCTGAACGGAACGTGTATGTTGTCTGGTAACGTGTATGTTCCTGTTGTGGAGCTGGTAAAAAAGCCTCAGGATCAATGTTTCTCCCACTTTACAGCTTCTGGAATATAATAAGTGAAGGTTTGATTAGTGACGAAGACATAATGATAACAAACATTAACATTTGGATTGTGTTTTTACACTGAAACAGTCACAGGGTGTAGGGTTACATCCACTGGAAAAGCACCAAGCTAAAAAAATCAAAGCATGAGGAGATTAACTGGTTCCACACGTTTATACAAGAAACAAGTCACACAAATCCGGCTCTAATCTGCTGTTATTGACATGATGATGATCCCTGTCACAGCCATACAAGCTTACTTTACTTTAGTTTATTTCAAACATGCGGAGTAGCTGTGATACGGAATGAATTCAATCCATCATTGATTCTTTTGAAGCACCTCCTCCATCTTGTACTCTGCGAAAACCATTTGCTTAATTTTTGCTTGAGGTCCCATTTTAAACTTGTCCACAGCTGAGAGCTGAACTTAAGACAACACCTTTCAGACTGATGTTTAAAATGAGGACACCATACCGTCACACACGTGTCATCCAAAGGCAGCGCAAACCAAGCCTGCCATGGAAAGTTTGACTATAGATCATTGAAACAAAAGACAACAACAAACTAATTCAACATCTAAAACAGAGACAAACTCCTTAACTTAAAAGACCACTACAATCGATAAACTCCTTAACTTAAAAGACCACTACAATCAATAAACTCCTTAACTTAAAAGACCACTACCTCCAACAAACTCCTTAACTCAAAAGACACTACAATAGACAAACTCCTTAACTTAAAAGACTGCTACCACCAACAAATTCTTTAACATAATGCACCTTACTACTGTGGAATCATTTACCCAAATAAAAGCAAAACCTGTGTTATCGCTGTCATTTGTACTTTTTTTTAAAAGTAGGTAAAAAATCAGAAAAAATCTTAATTCAAATATTTGTGAAAAAATTGGAGATTTTATTTTTAGGGCATAATGCCCAGCACTACCCCTTAGGTTTGTAGGTACTGGTTCACTCTTCTCCCTCTACTTCCGAGTACTATATCACCATGACACATTTTACTCCAAATTGACGTTTCTTATATACGCACTAATTAGATCTGTTTGATGAAATGTGTTGGCCTTCTGATTGTTTTTTTAAGTGACCCTTGGAGTTGTGATGTTTTAGATTACACATTACACAGAGTGTTTTGGTGCATCATTGCATCAGTGCTTTCAGATTGACTGAGGGACACAGACATCATCATGTTAATCAGGTTTAGGTTGATACATTTAGCTCATCTGTCACCATATGGTCATCACAAATTCACAACAGAGCAAAACAAATAAGTGGACACACAGACATAGCCAGTGAATGAACCTCGGGAACATCATCACCTTAAATGTGTAAGAATAAACCTGCTAGTGTCCATGAGCGTGACTGCGCAGTGTGGCAGTGCCCCGTGTGTCAAAGTCAGCAAATTGCACATTATGCATTACATAATAGCTGTGTCTCAATTCAAGGGCTGCAGCCCACATCGGCTGCAGTCTTCATGGTCTGTAAAGGTTACACCTTCAATGTGACGGTCTCGCCCACGGAGGCTGAGCAATTTACGTAAATCATCACAGCTGTTCTTACTCTTGTGTAATGATGTAGATACCTGTCACCGACCAGCTGCTGTTTAGAGATGGAGGATTTTTCGCTGACATCGGTGGTTATTTTGCTGTGAAGGATCCATTGTTTGTAGCCTTCGTTATCTGGCCAATGAAGGCTGCATTTGTTGGCCGCATTTGAAGGAGCCGTCGAAATGGGACAGGCTTCATGTTCCGCTATGACGTCAACGGACGACAAATGCGTCCCACGTCGGCTGCAGCCCTTGAATTGAGACACAGCTATTGTGTCCTATGCTGTGTTAAGTTACCCCCCCACACACACACATACACACCCACGCGAACACACCCCCACACACACACACACACACACACACACACACACACACACAACTCTATTCTAATATCTATGTTGTCTGCTTAAGTCTAGCTTGTAATAAATGTTTGGTGCATTTTAGAGAAAATAACGGTGAGTACATCATTGAGACTAGGAAGGCCCTTATATGGTTGATGGCCCAGATCATTGCATTGTTGCTTTTCTTAGATCTTTACCGTCCTGTTGCTAAATTCAACCTTTCCCTCTGAGCTCACTGACAGCCCCTGAATGGCAGATCCTCTCTTTGCTTGATAAGCTTCTGCAATCACTGCTTTTATCGTTTGTCTTCACAAAGTAATCTCTAAAAATAAGACACCGGATTCCTCTGAAACCACCATCTTCTTCTTATTCTCCTTTCGGCTGCTCCAAACCACCATACCAGCACATATTTCTGATCATCCACACATGGCCTGATTGCATCTGTGAAGCGAGTAGCCCCTCTCCCTGACTGACAGCTGTCTCTTTTATTGCCATCTCTGGATAATACCGCGCTCTGCTGCTTTAATAAGCCACTGCAACAGCAAACTCCTGTAGCACTGTAATTATTTTGCTCTTTTGACGGTTGAGAAATTATTCCCTTGTATATGGAAATGGAAACCACACGGCTTTGTGGCCTGGTTGGAGGACAGATTTGTGCTGTGTTGACGACGCGTGAATGTTGACAGGTGATAAAGGAAGCCTCTTAGTTTTCTTGGCACTCCTATCTTGGCACGGCGGGTTTGGAGTTCCTCTTCCGCATTATTTGGCTTCTTTCAGTGTTTGTGCTGTACGGCTCACTGTAAATGCTCCAAATGTAAAATCCAATCATCTGAATCAGTGAAAACAACTAACTAGAAACTTACAGCTTTCTTGTGTAGTAGGACAAGTGTGTTTTGGCCAATTATGCACTTTTCAATGAGATTCACAATCTATTATTTATGCATTCTGAAGTGGTTTAAGTCTTGAAAACCTAGACAAAGACTCTTCCCTCAATGACTTCACATGGTTTTATCTTTCAATAGTGATTAACAATTTACACAGGTATGCCATCACCAACCAAAAGAGAGACATGTATGATACACTGGACTATATATGGCTATGGCTCAGTGTGGTATCTTTTTACTAAGCTACGTAATGTCACAATATCTACTTCCATCCCTTTTGTCAGAGTCAGAGCATTGTGTCTCCTTCAGTACTGTAACATCATTTTCCCTTGGTTTCAGGTGTGGACAGTAGTTGTTCAGTAGGGGCTCTGAACTGTTTTCAGGTGGTGACGTTGTTTTTGGACGAGCAAAAACACAAAGTCTGACTGTCTTTGAAAGACTATTTTACAATGTAGCATATGTTGGATCAATAGAAACCCCTTTATTTGCACCAACATGTGGACAATCCAGTTACCAGGTCGTTGCTAGAAAACCCCTTAACCCCTGGAATCCCCCTGTTGGGAGGACCTCCAGAGTTCTGCCACTTCACAACATAAGGTATAAAACATGGCATGAATCACTTAAACATATAGTCATAGTGCACATCACATTCAACAGGAGAAACTCATATTTACACACACCAAACACAACTAACACCAACATCAAATATCCAAGTCCTAAAAGAGATACTAGAGCCTATGAGGTTTATTTCAAATGAAGTTACGTACTGATGAACTTTTGCAGCTCAGTAAATGCTCTGTACATCACATGGAAAACATATACCAAGTATCTAAAGTTCCAGACCCAGACCTTTCATGAACCAGGCTATAGTTCTGGCACTTCCTGTGAGCATGTGCAGTAAAGTGAATGCTGGTGTCCGATACTGAAGTGGCACAGTAGTAACAGGTAGCACAGCGGTGCAGTGGAAGCGTGCTGGACCTGTACCCAGAGGTCAATGGTTTGAATCCATCCTCTGCTAGATGTTTTCTTTTCTTTTTTTATTTCCACTATGAGCCCATGAGTTGTTCACAGGTTAGGGTTAGGGTTAGGAATAGGGTTAGGATTAGGATTATGGTTAGGATTAGCGTAAGGGTTAGGGCTAGGATTAGGGTTAGGCTGGAACATGTTCAGCAGAATGTAATATGTCTGACACTCACTGGTATGATCATTACAAAGACATACTGTATGAATTATAGCCAGACAGTGATATGCCCAACAGTAACTGTTCATAAACAAACGTAGTGCTGGAGAAATAGCTGGTGAGTAATTTGTCCAGCAGTCACATTCACATTACTGCGCATGCTCACAGGAAATGCTGGAACTATAAAAATGGTTTATAAGAGTTATGAGTCTGGAACAGTAGCAACAACCAAACATATATTTCTCTGTTTGCTCAACTAGCTCAGGTCAATCAAGTTATATCCTGGAGTAAATAAGGTTTGTAGAGATTCATCAGTAAGTCCTCAACATCTGCTCACAGTCAAAAGAAAAAGCACCAGAGACTGAGCTCTTCAATAAACAGGCTGCCAACATGTTTAAGGTTACCTGCAGTTTCCATATTCTCCCCACTTCAGTATGTTCACATGTTCTGGTTACTGATGATTGATTGGGCTGTGCCATTCTTGGGAGGGTCTTAGCATACACTCGGTTGTTTTAAGTGTTTTCCTCTTTTCCGACTCCTCCATCATAACAGACTGGGATAGTGAATAACAAATAAGTAGCATTGCTGAGTCTCGGCACCAGAAGGATGTAATATGTTTACATTCAGAGAACAAAGGGAGCATGTCATGCTGTTTGTGACTGATAGTGGCTTGTGCAGCAGGCGAGCAGATGGACTGAGCTCAGAACAGTCAGCATGAGGGTTCGAAGGCTGAGACTCTGGATCAATATGGCCCTGAGGGACTTCAACACTCTCTGGGTTTCACTGTAGAAGCACCAGTACTTACTGCTAGTGTGTCATATCACTTACATGTCAATATCTCACTGGTTGGATGATTTATGCAGAATTTTTTGCCACACTAATGGACAGACTTGGCTGTGGTAGAGTTTTACAGACTAATAGACGTAGAAGTGGCCATCAGTCGCTGGATTATGGACCGAATTTCTGAAGCTTCAGTCACATCCCAGACAAGGACACCTGCCGCCTGTCCTCAGAGCCTGTCATCATGTGTAACTGTGAGCTTTAGTTCAATGCCGACAAACAAGATAAGGTCACAGTTAAGTACAGTTTCCCACATTCTTGCTTGTGCATTTACTTTGTAATGAAGTGAAGGTCTGAGTTAGAGCTGAGGTGTATCAGGTCAGGACTGTGGAGGATGCTGAGGACGCGGTACCCTGACCTCCTGTCTAATGCCATCCTCATTAATTTGACTCTAAACCTAAACACATTGTAATCTTGATCCTCGGGGATGTACCACAGTTTTGAAATGTAATGCTTTGACCCAGCATCAGTATATATCTGCAAACCCCTCCAAGAGCGCAGACCCCCACCAGGGCAGCTCAGTTTGACTTCAAAGTCAAAACCTGCCCTTATCTCATTTATACATAATGTTATTGCACTAAACACAATATTCTTAAATGTATTTGAGACTCATTATTGGATTCTTAGACCATGAAAACCTACCATTATCATTTGGAATCTCATACATATCATTATTAGTTCAACAATAAATAATATTTCCATAATGGTGGTTTTCTTCTGGCTCTGTAAATGTTGAAGATACATCAAATCTGTGGACACATTACTGAATCAGCAGACTTTCACTACAGTTTCAGTTTCATGTCTACAGCTTTATTTACTACCTTGCAATAGATATTTATGCTCAAACCCTGTCAGTATCATCATTCTGGATCAACATATCCACAGTATTGTCCATATTTGGATCAAACTTTGTGCTTTGATGGAATCTTGCGTGGTGTTATCCTGTGTTTTCTGGGTGTTATTTGTGGCGTTTCAAGGACAAGTGCTGAATTTGGTTTTATCTCATAATGATGAAGAATCCTTTAAAAATCTTCTGGATCCAGACGATGATCCACATCACAACCATGATCTAATCCATCATCATTGGGCAGTTTTTGACTTGAACATTTCATACAAATCTGTACCTAAATTTTTGAGTTATGGTGTGAACAAACAGATGAATAAACTAATGCTGGCAACAAACACAACCTCCTCATCATAGGTAATGACATATAAGTAAATATGACAGATATCACTTAAGTCACTTTGGTAACATTTTAAACTTTCATGCTTCTATTGAAGGAATTCCTTAAAAATGAAACATTATTAAATGTTTGTTAGAATTCCCAGGCTGACTAGCATCAGGGTTGTTGGCAAAATATCAGAGAATTAATTTAGGGAAATTCTCAAACAATAGGGCCTTAGTTTGTAAAGGGTCACATAGTTTTACACTGCTGCAGATGTTAGTTTCAGAAAACCACACGGTTTTAAATTCACAGTGTATTACAAGTGAAGATTGCAGCATCCCAGCCTTTATCCAGTTTTATTTGTCGTGTGTGTTACGTGCAAAGTGATAATGTGTGCACAGATAGCATCAACAGTGAGAAGAAGCAGAACATCCCGTAGGACAACCAACACCGGCGAAAAGAACGGGTTCACCGCACAAAAAGAACATTTTACTTTCCCACCCTGCTGACAGAGAGCGGATCTGCACCAGATGCTGCCATGCTGGAGGTTTTAATGGATTTGGAGCACATGCAGACATCACACACATCAATCAGGTCGGACTTTTTTGAGCAATGCAGTTATTAGAGAGAGAGAGAGTAGGCCTCTGAGAAGCTGCAGACTCAGTGTCTGGGCTTTCATGAAGGAAAACTCTTCTGTAATAACAGATCTGTTTGTTTGTGTGTCTGTCCAGCTTGTTAATGATGGTGGATTCTGTTCAGTGCTCAGGGCCAGGGCCTTTTTCAGCTGTCAGTGAACACGCCTGTCAGTTAACCTCATATTTAATCTACGATATCGATGTGAATGTTTTCAGCTCTTCCTCCATGTGGATCTGTACGCTGGACTAGACTTTATTCTACAGCCTAGAAACGTAGACAAACACTTAATACACTGACTGCACTAGTTTTTGATTCTTTTATTAGCGATTATTAATTACACAGGTACCAGAACAAACTCAAACTCGACTTTAAACTCTTCATGGAATATTTCTTTACAGGGATTAGTAAAAGTATATTAGTTCAATTCAATTTTCATACCAAGGGATGTGATACCTATGCCATCGCTGATTCTGCTTCTTTGTCCAGTTCTTTATAAGTTCTCTTATTGGTCCCTTACAACATTTCTTTCTAGAAGAGCATTCCAGGAACTCTTGAATTCTCTTGTCTGAATGGTTTAAATGCGTTGGTTCTGTTCTCTGCTCACTGGTTAATTTATTGTAGGTGTGTATTTGTACAGACGACTGCTTCCATTAGTCTGAACAGAGTAAATAAACCTACACAGCTGTGAAATCTCCTTTCATTACGTTATAATGAGTTTCAGATAATGTGAATTTTTTCTCCAAGCTATAGTTTATTGATAGTGTTTATTGGAGCTATTAGATCACCCTTTACCAGTCCCTCTATGTAGAAACAGCTGATTCTTCTAAACGTCTAAGCTTCGGTTGATGATGTCCTTCAGATAGCGCCATTCCAGGCAACTGATGAAAACTAGGGCTGGGTGATATAGCAAAAAAATGATCACAATATATTTTTTCATCTCGTCCAATCTCAAATACCATCAGGATTTTTTATATTGTTTTTAAGCTGCCAGTTTTAAATCATCAGTAGTGAAAACTAAAGAAACTAGAGATTAGTTCAACATTTTATCAACATACAAAGTAAATACTAAAGCAAATTAAATAAGATGAAAACTATAAATATTAAAACCAATTTTTACTGAACAGTACAACAAATAAAATATAAAGTACAACAAAAATACAAAGTAACACACTGTGTGCACTGCTAATACTACGTGTGGTAGTAGCAGTGTAGAGGCTGTGCAGACTCCGCTCACATTTTCATATGTTCTTTATAATCACTTGGGTTTTACGTCTTCCTTCCACCACCACACCATTGACATAAGACACCAAACCACCTCCAAACCACCAACATGAGATACCAAACCACCCCCCACGCCACCGACGTGAGATACCAAACCATCCCCCACGCCACCGACGTGAGATACCAAACCACCACCACACCACCAATGTGAGATACCAAACCACCACCACCAAGCCACCGACATGACATACCAAACCGCTACCACCATACCAAACCACGACCATGCCACTGACATGAGATACCAAACCACCACCACGCCACCGACATGAGATACCAAACCGCTACCACCAAACCACGACCACACCACCGACATGAGATACCAAACCACCACCACGCTACTGATGTGAGATACCAAACCACCACCAAACCACCACTACCATACTAAACCACCTCCACGCCACTGACATGAGATACCAAACCACCACCAAACCACCACCACCACCAAACCACCACCACACCACCGACATGAGATACCAAACCACCACCACGCCATTGACGTGAGACACCAAACCACCACCACACCACCAACATGAGATACCAAACCACCACCACCAAACCACCACCACACTACCGACATGAGATACCAAACCACCACCAAACCACCACTACCATACTAAACCACCACCACGCCACTGACATGAGATACCAAACCACCACCACCAAACCACCACCACACCACCGACATGAGATACCAAACCACCAAACCAATTTTTACTCAACAGTACAACAAATAAAATATAAAGTACAATAAAAATATAAAGTAACACACTGTGTGCACTGCTAATACTATGTGTGGTAGTAGCAGTGTAGAGGCTGTGCAGACTCCGCTCACATTTTCATATGTTCTTTATAATCACTTGGGTTTTACGTCTTCCTTCCACCACCACACCATTGACATAAGACACCAAACCACCTCCAAACCACCAACATGAGATACCAAACCACCCCCCACACCACCGACATGAGATACCAAACCACCACCACCAAACCACCACCACACCACCGACATGAGATACCAAACCACC
>JAQQAE010016704.1:0-11682 GCA_029823295.1 Pseudamia nigra
AACCTCTCTTATCTTTTTAAATGGGTGAACTTGCACATTTTTACATTTCCCAATACTTATTGTCCCCACTGTATTGTACCTTTTGGAGCTGGATAAAGTCAGATAAACTGAACAGAAACAGACTGAGGGTCAGAGAGTCTCGGAGATTAACTTCTGCCATAATAATTAGTAACATAACATGATTAAAACTACAAGCACTCACCTAAGTAAACAACAAGCAATCATTAAGTACAGCTTTGACTAGTGGAATGTCAAATGTACCTTTTTTTTATTCCTGCTCATTCATGATGTCTGGACCATGGGAATTAGTCTGAAAAGTGAACTGTCTGACTTTAAACTAGGTGAATGTCCGTAAGCACTTTGGGAAATTAAATGATTGGAGAGAGAGGTTGAGAGAGATGACATAGCCTATTCCTCAGAAGTGTATTATAACATTGCCACAATACCATAACATTGAGTATCTGCCTGCAGGCCTCAAATAAGCATTTCCTCAAATTAAAACATCCCAATCAGCTGTCACCAGTCTGTATGAAGTACAGTTAGAAGGTAAAGGAGCATGTAATTTGATTCTGTGAGAGCTGAGTAAGCAATACGATAGCATATTTTTCAAACTACCAGCTGAAAAAGGAGCAGTATTATGTTTGTGGCTTCCCACGAATGACTCCACTATTAGATGGTCATGTAAATAGATCTGTAGTTTTTGTCATAGTAGAAACTGTCAAAGCCCTTTCCTCTGGTAGCTGAAGAGTTCATAAATTGAATAAGTACAGCTTTTCCAAGTAGTACACCTCAACAAGCCAGTCTATGTTGAAATGTGTTTGTAATAGATTTTTATGATGGTTAATGGAGCACAGTAATGTGTGGTGGAGCACTAAAGCTGAAAACTGCATATTGCTTCTGATATGCTGCAGACATTTGGCGGACATTTCTTTGCTGGAACCTTCATGTTCCTTCGCTCTAATCTTTAAGCGTCACTGTGTAGAGTGATGCCCGTGCAACGTTCAACTATTTCCACATTTATTTGCGGAAGGAGCAAAGTTTCTTTCTCCTTACCTAAATTTTGGACCAAAACGTGATTGACGCATGCGATTTTTTAATAAATACTGTCGCTGCAGATAAAAAACGAAAAAGGAGGAAGAAAATTATTGTCTTATACTATGACCTGTGAGGATATTCTAACACATACAAAAGGAAGAATTGTTTTTAGACAGAAAGTAAAATACATACTGTATGTGTTGAGAGAGCCACAGAAAACATTCAAACCCTCAACGTACAACATGACATGATGCATACTGTAGCAGGCCATGTGTTTAAAATGTATTATTACATTTTTCTGTTGTTTTCAATTTAGTTTATTATTTTGTTTGTTTGCACCGGCGCTACTTATTAACTTTTTACTTACGTTACTTATTCACTATTTTTTGTATTTATTTTGTTCATTTTTACTGTTTCATTTTTATTTTTTGCTCATTTAATAGATTAGTTTTGTACATTATTGCTCATTTTATTGATTATTTTGGCCATTTTTGATCATTTTTGATCATTTTGTTCACAAGATGAAAAAACATTGGTTGTTTAATCAATATTTTGTTCATATTTGTTCATTTTGTTTTTATTAATTTTTGTTTTGGGGGATTATTTTAGGTGGTGTACATTTTGTGGGATCTTTTGTTCATCATTTAGCTTATATTTTCTAATTAATCACATTTTTTTGTTTATTTACTTAACTGTTTTGCTAGGTTTTCATTCATTTTCATCAGTTTGATTTATTATTTTACTGATTTTTGTTCAGTTTCCTTATTATTTTGTTGATGGTGTGGATTATGTTGTTCACTTTCATCCTAATTGTGTTCATCATTTTCTTGATTTTGGTCATTCATTATTTTGCTGATTTGGTTTATTTTTTCACTTTTTTCTCATTTTTTCAGTGTTGACTTTGTGATTTAGTGCTGATTTTGTTTATTTTGATTTGTTATAATATGTTATTCCCATCCCTGGACAACGGGCCACAGGGGCTGCTGGGAAGGGGCTAAGGAGCCACAGGTTGCAGACCCCTGTTCTTACAGTTGTGCCATTCACACCAGCATCAGCCTGACTACCACTAGAATACTAAAACACATTGCTAATGCTGTGTTATTACTGCTAAAGCACCAAACCTCACTAGTTACCATGATAGTTTTTACAGAAAGCAGCACCACAGTGATTCCCAGTGTCGCCTAGGCTCACTGGTTGTCTCCCAGATAACCGTATTCTGCTGCCATGGGTGGGTGCAATCTTACTCCAGACAGTGGTTACTTTCCACCTGACACAAGTGGGGTTGATTTGGATTGTTATTAATTTATGGCAGTTTGCTCATTTCTCGATTTGGAGCAATATCATCTTTCAAGGTGTTGCATCAGGTTCGCGCAGTGCTTTTGAGCTAACCTTTGTTCTTAAACATAGAGAAATATTAAAAGCAAAACAAAGCAATGAACTGAACAAATGAAGTATTTTTTTATATGTTTAGTTCTTTGTAGAATGGTACATTTTTTTTGTTTAGCTTCATTCTTAGCTTAAAGGCTTAATTGATACATGGCATTAGCACAAACTGAAACATTGCAACACAGGAAACCTAATGCTTCCAGACACACATAAAACAATGCTGCAATGTATTAGTTTCTCAAGAAAATAATTTATGGAAAAGGGAAAACAAATAATATATGGGGGAGGAGTTAAAATCCCAAAGGCCTTAAAATAACTTGGCAACAACGCTGAAAGAAAACATCACTTACTCTGAAGAAACAGAGACAGAGATGAAGAAGAATAGAACATAATCTAACATATTATCTAATGTTATGAGTAGATTTTGTTTCAGTTCAGTTAATACAGTAGCAGGTCAGTCAGCAACCTTAAAGAGGATTTTTGGACAGAAAGAAAAAATACACATGTGTCTGGAGCCACAAATATAACCCTTTACATACTACATGAAATATGAAGTATGTTTTAGCTGGTAAGTTAGTAAGTTTGGTCATTTTGTTGATGATTTGGTAAATTTGTTCATTTATTTAATTATTATGTTCTACTGGGATATTTTGGTTCATTTGCTGGATTATTTTTCATTTTGTTGATTTCTGTGGATTATTTCACTCATTTATATTCATATACTTGACTATTTCAGGTTTGTTTTAATCTTGTTTTCTTTTCCATAATTTTGTTCATAATTTTGCTTCTTTTTGTCTTAGTTTTTTTTTTCATTTTTAATTTTGATTATTATTATAATCTTGATTATTTTGTACATTTTGTGGATTATTTACATCAGTTTTATCTTAATTATTGTTCATTATTTACTTAATTGTTTCTTATTTTTATTGTTTTAGTGCTTATTTTGTTCATTTTGATTTATTACAATGCATTACTTCCTCCCTTGTCAAAGCCACAGGAGCCACTGGAGAGGGCCTCAAGAGCCACATGTGTTCCCTGGAGCCGCAGGGCACAGACCCCTGAGTTAAAAGTAGGAGCGATCGCAGTGAAACTACAATTTCCTCTATGCAGTTGTCAAGCTAAGCATACAAAATTAGGGGAGTTTTTTTTTACATAAGCACATATACTGTATGTGACCAAGTAAGTGTGACAGAGTGTAACACTCCGTCTGCACAGCTGATATTCAAAACATTAAAGTTCTTTTAACATTGAAAAGAATGATGTATCAACACAGCATTTTTATTACACAATCCAGCTGTCCCTTAAATGAGTTTCAACTTTGAACTTGAAGGTGGAAAAGATTAGCTAAATTAAACAGAACGTTATTAAGCCTTTGAGACATGAGGTTAATTTAAAGTTAAGCCGTCAACACTTGGTCAATCCCAGTGACTATTTGCCATCTCATTATAATATCCCATTAACCACACATCAATCTAAAGGGCACAACACACAAGTTGCTCAACTAACTTTGAAAATATTTGCAATAGTCTTATCATATGCTCATAAAATTATTCATCTGATTCATTTTTGTGTACTAAAATCCTTCAGAAGCAGAATGTAAGTCATTCATTGGCTCTACTTTTTTAGGAAAAGACCTATACCACACTTCAGTATCAAAGAACTATTGACGACACCAGCCCTGCTACTTCCAGACCCAGGGATGCAACTCTCGATATTGGATTAGAAGTTCAATCTGAATTTCCTTACATGAGGCAATCATTATCAGAAGACAGTGGTCAAGGTGGCACCAACACACTTACTCTCGCTACATCTTCTGAAAGAACTGAACCTACCAGGATGGTCCCAAGGCGCTGCCTCTCACCCAGTTCTAGCCTGTGGCTGAAGTGTAACCTGTGTGGACCAGAAGCAGTGAACTGGGATCTGGCTGGAAACAGCAGTGTGTCACTCTCTAGAAAACTCCTGCAAGAAATCAAAGTGGATCAGTCCACAAAGTACAAGGTACTGATTTCATCTACTTCTCAGGGGTTCATTTATAGCTGTAACACAGGGGTTTTCAACCGATTTTGATTCAGGGCCACCATTCTGACTAGGAAAAAACCTGGGGCCACTGTTGTTCAGTAAGAGGACTGGTGTTGAGATTAGGTTTTTTTTTATTACCTGTTGGTGCAATTTCTGGCTGTGTTAAGTTGCACAGAGTCTGTATATTATTGGCAATATAGTGGTGGATAGGGACATTTTCATATAATTCTGTGGCACCAGTCTTGCCCTGTACTTATTTTTAAGGTACAGTACGTCAGTGTGGAAAATCCACTCTCACAGAGATGTGCAGTTGCAAAAGGTACTTTACTGTTTTTGCTACAAACTTCAACAAGCTTTGAATGCCATTTCTGTTGCTGTCTTTTTCTTTACTACAAACTGATACCTGATGGTTATGGTTAGATATTGAAACTACAAGACCACTTGCCAAGCTTTCACAAACCACTAATTGGCCATAGACCACCAGTTGAAAACCCCTGCTGCATGCGTGTTATTACTGGAGTTCTTGTTGCTAAAAGTGGCCCTAGTTGTTTGTCACAAGCATGTTTTAGGTAATGAATTAAAGAGCCTGTTCTCATACTTTCACTGTAGTGTTGGTCAGTATTTTTCTTCTTAATACAATATGAAAATGGACAAACACAAAATATTGCCTCAGTCACAAAGAATAAGAAAAATCATATGCAATCATTTTATTAATTTTATTTGTATTTACATTTGTCAGTTAAGTGATAAATAAGCTTGCAAGGTTGCAGAGTATGTTCTCACTTCATTATTAAACATTACTTATACCCCCTTTACACAGGAAGGCAACCGTTGTGCTTCCCTTGTGCAACCATAAAATTTGGCAGGTCGCTGTTGGGGGCTCAAAGGAGGCAGAAATATCGCCATAGGTTGTTCAAAGATGGTTCACAGGAGGTTCACACATTGCCATGGACACCATGGTCGGCAGACTGTTTTGCTGAAAGGTGGATGAAAGGAGGCTGAAGGAAGGCACAGGCATTGTCATGATTGCAGAATTGAGGCACAGTGGTTGGCAAATAAAGGACACATTCTCCTGCAAATTTTCCCATCAGTCTGGTCACCAATGATGGCACAGAGGAAGCACTGGGGGGCAGGCAGGTGGCTCAGTGGACACAGAGGATGTATGCTTGCAGGTTGTTGTGGAAATGCCTGTCATTTGCACATTTGATGGTGAAAGGGAGGCACAAGGATCGTTGGAGCAGTTACACAGAAACTGGAATTTCTTGGTTTAGTTAACCATTAAGCCTCCTGGCCATTTTTTGGATCGCTCAATGGTGGCAGAACGGTTGTCGTCCTGTGTAAAGGGGGCCTTAGTAATTTTATTGTATTATAGATTTTTTTAAACTGTATTTTGCAATGCCTTTTTTTTTTACTTTAACTGAAAATCAATTTGACAGAATCCGACTCACAGAAAGCTGTTTGTTGGAATAACCCTGACATTGACTATTTCAAGTGGATTTTTTTCCCTTTCCACTACTGTTACAATTGTCAAAGCCCCCTTTGTTGTGAAGCAGTTTCAAAGCTGGCAACTTTTGCTAAATGCTAAATTTTGAGAAAGACTGCACCTTAAAATAACCTACCTTGATTTTGTTGCCACTTTTCTTTGTGGGCAATTAGTCATTTCAATGCTGGGCCTTGCCTCCCTACATCAAAATTTTCCACCAAAACAAGTCTCCCCTGATGATATTCACAAATACATGACCACTGCATTTATGATTTGGCGTTATCCAAGATGGTTTTGAGTTGAATTGAACTGACTGAACTTTACTTATCCCTTTGTGGTGACAGCTCATAGGTAAGAAAGATCGTATCATTAAGATGTTATGTCGCCCAGATGTTGTCACTGATTTTAAGAAATACAAACAGAGAGAATTTTTCTCCTTTTCATGAATGTTAATGACTTTGGCCTGACCTTTTTCAGCACTGCCAGCACAACAAAGGGTGGTAAATAGTTGTGGATACACCAGACTATCCACATTTATCTATTTATGCTCTATCTATTTATTTTTGGAAGCCTTGTGGTGGTTGTCCAGTTTCTTATTCTGCAGAGATGCCTCTATTTCTCTTTGTAATGATAATCAGCACTGATGTGGAGATGAAGTGGTCTTGTGAAGGCTTGTAGTGGTGCTCAGAAGGATGAGACTGGTCTGTTACAAATACAGGTAGACTGCCCCTCCTGCTCAATAGAGCCTGGATCAGTATAAAATCATCTGGAGTGATCACAAAGCCTAAATTGAGCTCTGTCATTAAGCTGTTGTTTTCTGCATTTACACAAGTCACAGCTGAGAGACACCATATCCCAGCATTGTTCCTGGGTTCAGCTCTTGCATGCTGATTTGTGCAGACAGAAGCAAAATCAGCAGACAGGTAGCATGCAGGGAGGGCAATGACTGAATGGCTGTCAGAGAAGTATGACAAGGAGTTGGTTTTCCTCATTGCAGCCCTGGTTTATTGAGTGCCATTGATTTAACACCAGGGCAGCACCAGGCATCCTTGCACTTTGTCAGACAAAACAAGTTAGCATAGTACCCACTTAAATCAACAGAGCCTCTGTTAAAGACATTTCCATCAAGGGTCAAAACAATGGCCTATGGCTAGCTTTGCCTCGAGCTCTGTCTGGGTTCACAGACTCCTGCTGCTTTTCTGTTGGACAACACATTACCACTCAGCAGACTGGAGCACAATGTGTGATTGTGACTTAATAAAAGTGGTTTACATTTAGATTGCTTCCAAAGAAATAACCTTTATTTATTTTTGATAAAAACAAAGGAGGAAGACAAGAAACTGCCTGTTGATTCCAGTGATTGCATGTCATCTCTGCTTGGCAATCTGCACTTGCATCAGGATGATGATGAGGAACTAAGAATGCTTGCAAGTCTAAAAAGGGAGCAAGAGGAAGATGAATATAGAGCCTCGGGATTCAGTGCATCTCAGATCCACAGGTGCAATGTCAGCATCAGCATGAGCAGTGATGACACCTCCACCTGGACTCACATCTCCATGGTCTGTAGCAGTTTACTGTTACTCTTGATCTTTTATTGTTGATTTGTTACTAACAAGCAGCACCTATCTGTAGCCCATCTACTATTCACCATTTGTCACTCTTTCTGTCTACACCACCTGGAATAATTTTTTGACCCAGGCTGATCCTCACCCTCCCTAATTTCCATTTCAAGCTCCCTACTTATACCACCGTGAAGTGCTAATGCACTGGTGTGTTTTCTGCATTACAAAAGATTATGGAGATAGAAACACATTAATTGGCCTCTTACAGTTTTTAAAAAGTACACTGCCATACTAATATCTAATATCCATGGTTAGGTCCCCTGTGTCTAATATTCATTTAGGTCATTTGACATTATCCCCAGAAGACATTTTAGAATTCAAAGATGGTATAGTTTGCTCTTGGCTATTGAAGGTCACTCAGATCTGTGTGCTATTAGCATAAGCAGGTTGCACTTATGAGGAGCGAACATTGCCCTGACTGGCCCTTTGTCCTTTTTAGGATCCCCAGTGAATATAATTATTATAAAGGCTGGAGTTACTGGCCTGTTACCATTTGTGCAGGTACTGGTATCTCTTAATGCGTAGAGATTTTTGCAGTGGTATCGCCATAGGGATTATTATTTCATAGTTCTTTGTTGAAGGAACAGTGAGGCATTTACTGCCTCGTGTCTAACGGGGGTAAGGCAAAGGGCCAAAACTGTTGTTGAGTGTTGTTCACTAGGCTTGTCAAAATGATTATATAATCCTCTGATGACAATTATTTCATCAAATGGACTATATTTTGTTCAATTGTGACCCTTCTCTTTATTTCCCTGCAACAGCTGTTGTTTTTAAGTTTATAAAAACCAATGGAAATGTCACATTTCCACATCATTTTCCACCATTTGAGCTTTAACTGGCTTTTTATTGATATACTCCTGTTGTGGCTCCTCCACTGTGAGATGTTGTCTATCAGTGCCTGTCATTGTTGGTAATTCCTTTACATATTTCTATGCATATTTTATTCATTTATTTATGATTTAGCAATTTATAGCAATTTTTTGACAAAGCCTAATTAGAAAGGCCTCATTTCTCTATGAGTTCCAACATTCAGAACCTTGTGAATCTGTTTTGTGAATTCCCACTTTTTTCATTCGGTGTGCTCTATGTGAACTAAATGAACAGTTATTTGTCTTGGTATATAATTGACATAAAATTGTCAGGAAAAGACATGCCAGTGCATATTTTGCATGGCAGTTGATCAGAAGTGTATAGAGTAAACAGAAACAGTACTCAAGTAAAAGTTGTGTTGCTATGTCATTCTAATGACTCAAGTAGAAGTACTCATACAAACAAGTATTTGAGTATGAATAATAAAGTTTCTCATATAAAAACTACTCAAGTAGTGAGTAACGTCATAACATGGAATTTAGTACAAAATAATATCCTGCCTTCCAACAGGTATTTTGGTCATTTTGTTTCTTTTTGTGATTTTTATTATCTTTTTTGGTAATTGTGGAGATTTCTGTGGCTTATTTTATTCATTTTTAAACTTGATTGTTTATTTTTATCAATGTCGCTTGTTTTGTTCATTTTACTAATTTTGTCTGAGCCCCTCCCCCAGAGCCATGCCTCGGGGTGGGGCTTGTTGGCAAGCATCTGGTGGTCAGGCCTATGCCCATGGGGCTTGGCAAAGGCCACCAGAGGGCAACGTAGGTCCTCCCTCTCATGGGCTCACCACCCGGGGGAGGGGCCGTGGAGGTCGGCTGCATTGTGTTGTGGGTGGCAGCCAAAGGCAGGGGTCCTGGCGGACTCATCCTTGGTTGCAGAATCTGGCTCTGGGGGCATGGAATGTCACCTCTCTGATGGGGAATGAGCCTGAGCTGGTGTGCGAGGTGGAGAGGTACTGGCTAGATATATTCAGGCTCACCTTCACGCACAGCTTGGGCTCTGGAACCAGTGTCTTCGAGAGGGGTTGGACTCTCTTCCACTCTCACGTTGCCAACAGAGAGAGGCAACGAGCAGGTGTGGGCATACGTATTGCTCCCCGGCTCGACGTTGGGGTTCACCCCGGTGGATGAGAGGGTAGCCTCCCTCCACCTTCATGTGAGGGGACAGTTCCTGACTGTTGTTTGTGCTTATGCACCAAACAGCAGTTCAGAGTACCCACCCTTTTTGGAGTCCTTAGAGGGGGTGGTGGAGAGCGCTCCCGATGGGGACGCCATTGTTCTGTTGGGGGACTTCAACGCTCACATGGATAATGACAGTGAGACCTGGAGGGGCATGATTGGGAGGCACGGCCCACCTGATCTGAACCCAAGTGATGCTTCATTATTGGACTTCTGTGCTTATCATGGACTGTCCATAATGAACTCCATGTTCAAGCATAAGGGTGTCCACATGTGCACTTGACACCAGGACACCTTAGGCCGCAGTTCAATGTTTAACTTTGTGGTTGTGTCATCGTACTTGCGGCCGCATGTCTTGGACACACGGGTGAAGAGAGGGGCGGAGCTGTCAACCAATCACCACCTGGTAGTGAGTTGGTGGGTGAGGATGCTGGTCAGACCTGGCAGACCCAAATGTACCGTGAGGGTCTGCTGGGAATGTCTGTTAGAGTCTCCTGTCAAGAGGAGCTTCAATTCCCACCTCCAGCAGGGCTTCAACCATGTATTGGGAGAGGTGGGGGACATAGAGCCCAAGTGGGCCTTGTTTTGTGCCAAGGCAGCTGAACGGAGCTGTGACCATCAGGTGGTTGGTGCCTGTTGTGGCAGCAACCCTCATACCCGTTAGTGGACACGGCAGTGAGGGATGCTGTCAAGCTAAAGAAGGAGTCCTATCGGGCCTTTTTGGCCTGTGGGACTCAGGAAGCAGCTGACAGGCCAAGCGTAATGCAGCTTTGGCAGTCGCCAAGGCAAAAACCTGTGCATGGGAGAAGTTCGGGGAGGCTATGGAGAACGACTTCTGAATTGCCTCGAGGAAATTCTCTTCCACCATTCGGCGTCTCAGGAGGGGGAAACAGTGCACCATTAATACTGTATACAGTGGAGATGGGGTGCTGCTGACCTCAACTAGAGAAATTGTGGGCAAGTGGGGGGAATACTTTGAGGACCTCCTCAATCCCACCAACATGCTTTCCTTCGAGGAAGGAGAGCTTGGGGACTCTAGGGGGGCTCTCCAATTTCTGGGGCTGAGGTCACCGAGGTGATCAAAAAACTCCTTGGTGTCAAGGCCCTAGGGGTAGATGAGATCCACCGGTCATGGAACAGTGGACCAGCTCTACACTCTTGGCAGGGTCCTGGAGGGTTCATGGGAGTTTGCCTAACTGGTCTACATGTGTTTTGTGGACTTGGAAAAGGCATTTGACTCGGGGGGAGTTCTGTGAGGAGTGCTCCGGTAATATGGGGTGTTCGGTCCCTGTAGGACTGGTGTTAGAGCCTGGTCTGCATTGCCACCAGTAAGTCGGACTCATTTCCGCTGAGGGTTGGACTCCGCCAGGGCTGCCCTTTGTCACCAATTCTGTTCATAATTTTTATGGACAGAATTTCTAGGCGCAGCCAGGGTGTTGAAGGGGTCCGGCTAGGTGACCTCAGGATTGGATCTCTGCTTTTTGCAGATGATGTGGTTCTGTTGGCTACATCATGCCGTGACCTGCAGCTCTCACTGGAGTGGTTCACAACCGAGTGTGAAGCGACTGGGATGAGAATTGCCACCTCCAAATCTGAGACCATGGTTCTCAGCCAGAAAAGTGTGGAGTGCTCCCTCCGGGTCGGGGATGAGGTCCTGCCTCAAGTGGAGGAGTTCTTGGAGTCTTGTTCACGAGTCAGGGGAGGATGGAGCGGGAGATCGACAGGCGGATTGGTACAGCGTCTGCGGTGATGTGGACTCTGCATCGATCTGTCGTGGTGAAGCAGAAGCTGAGCCGAAAGGCTAAGCTCTCGATTTACTAGTGGATCTACATTCCTACCCTCACCTATGGTCATGAGCTTTGGGTCATGACCGAAAAAATAAGATCCAGGATACAAGCGTCTGAAATGAGTTTCCTCCACAAGTTGGCTGGGCTTTCCCTTAAAGATAGGGTGAGAAGCTCATTCATCTGGGAGGGACTCAGAGTAGAGCCGCTACTCCTCTGTGTCGAGACGGTGACACGGTGGTGCAGTGGGTAGCACTCGTGCCTCACAGCTAGAAGGTCCTGGGTTCGATCCCAACACCAGGTGG